>PVHP010016903.1:0-35172 GCA_004024765.1 Zapus hudsonius | reverse complement strand
ATGAACTCCCAATACCCATTCCCTCAGAATCCAACTATGCTTGGGGAAAAGGTTTTAAAGAAGTGAATCCATTAGGATGCGCCAAGTTGATATATTGCATGCACAGAGGGACAATTACATGAAAAGGCGGCAAGGAGCAGCCAAGGCGAGATGCCTTCGAGAGAGCAATGCTGCTGGCATCCTCATCTCAGACTTCTCAGCTTCAGAACTGTCAGGAAATAAATTTGTCTTGTTTAACATACCCAATATGGAGTTAACAGGATTGCTCACACCATGGGAACTGAGAGTAGTTATATTACACATAGGGCAGTTGGTTTCTAAGAGCAGCAGTTCTTATAAAAGCCAGCCCAGGGGTCTAGGAAAATGACTCAGCAGATAAGAGCACTTATTATTAAGCATGAGGGTCTGGCATGGCCTGAGTTCAATTCCTCAGCACCTATGTACACAGCTGGACATAGTCATGCATATCTGAGGGTATTTTTTAAAAATTTTTTTGGTTGCTGTTTGTTTATTTTTCAAGGTAAGGTTTCACTTTTGTCCAGGCTGACCTGGAATTCACTATGTAGTTTCTGTGTGCCTTCAAACTCATGGTGATCTTCCTACTTCTGCCTCCCAAGTGCTAGGATAAAAGGCATGTGCCACCATGCCCAAACAAACTTTTTTTATTGACAACTTTTATATATAAACTTACCGTAATTTGATCCTAATACCCTCTATTACCTTCTTTGGCTCCCCTCCCCCATCCACTTCCTTGGAACCCCTTCTTTCTAACTAGTCCTTTCTATTTGACCCCCACATCCATCATTCATGTTGAATTGTTGAAGGGCCCAATATTGTGCAGGTCTTGGGGAGGTAATTAAAACTGCTAAATATATTTACCTTATTATGAGCCAGCCATATCATTCCTGGGCAGATACTTGTTCGTCCATGTTTATTGGTGCTCTATTTGCAATGTCTAGGAAGTGGAATTAGAATAAATGCCCATCAACTGATGAATGAATAAAGAAGGTGCATATGCAAAACTGGAGTTTTATTCAGGTACAAGAAATGATGAAATTATGAAAGTCAGAGGACAATTGATGGATCTGAAAAAAAAACACATATGCTAAGTGAGGTAATCCTGTCTCATATGTGGCTCACAACTTTGGAATCTAAGATTAGTATACAAGTTGGAGAGGAGACATTAGAAGGCAGGAAGCAGGGGTATTTAGACTCCAGCTCAAGGAAACATGCAGACAAGCAATAAAGGAAGATACCCAGTGTTCTCCTTTGGCCTCTGGGTGCACATGCACAGAGCACACACATACATGCACAAGCACTCCACACATGCAAAAAGAAAAAGACTCCAGCCTCTGTGTGCACATGCACAAGCACACACACCTGAACACATATGCACAAGTACTCCACACATGCAAAAAGAAAAAGACTCCAGCCTCTGCGTGCACATGCACAGACCACACACACCTGCACACATATGCACATTCACTCCACACATGCAAAAAGAAAAAGAAAAGCTATGCTGGCCATTTGTGTGTATTGTATCTGTTGTATACTGCTGACCAAAGCAGTGTACAATCTGCCTGCCTTCAAGGAAAGGGATGACAGATCCCGACTCTTCAAGTGTGTAGTAGTGATGTGGTTCCAGAGAGAGAAATAACAGCTGTCTTGGAAGATTTTCTCTAGCACAAATACTAGTCATGCTCCTATTTCTCTTTAGACACTGTTTAAAAAAAATATGTCCTACTCAACATTGGACCTTGTCTCATACTTCCGTAGGAATGCTGATACTGCTAGTGGTATTAGTGATATTTGAGTTCAATCATGAATAGAATATCTCTTGGTTTATGTACAAATATTTTATTGAAAGCAAATTAAAATCCTTAGAGCATACAAAACTAAAATCAGTACTTTTTAAATAGAAAGTATAGTCACACTCTGGAAAAAAATGTATTTAATTATGTAAGTAACAGTAATTTTTAAGAATTGAATTACCTGTTGAATATCTTTTTATATTTTACAAAGTGATGATTAAAATGTTTACTAAGAAACAATAATATATGACCCCCTTGGAGCATTTGACCTATTCTGGAACATTCTATCTCCCAAATCATTGATTTATGCAACAACAGGACCTCAACAAATCTAAAAACACATTTAAGAATCATTTTTCACCTCAAATACAAATATGCAGCTCTAATCCAATTTTTTATATTCTCTTGACTTGAACTCCATTTCCAACATATTAAATTTGCTTGAGGATAACAGAAAAAGTTAACAGGAAAAGCATTTTTACTATTGTAAGAAAGAAGTATATGTGGTTTAAAAAAGATGTATGATTTACACATACATAAGCAAATCCATTTGCCACAATGTTTTCTTTAAGGTTCCAAATGTCTCTAGTATAACAGTTTTTGAGCTATACACAGATACTACTTGTAAAGTGCTTGACTCTGTTAAGGTCCAACCACAAGTGTCCAAACTGTCTTAGGTTAATATACACAATAGTATGAGATAGGTACCATTTGTTGTCTTATTTTTCCAGATGAGAAAACTCAAGCTCAGATATGAATAGTGTTATTCAAGAACACATGATACACAGTGGCAGTATGAGATTATACCTAAACCCATCATCCTGTAAGATGCTCTTGAGCTCTGTCCTGTGTAACCCATACTCTCAGATTTGTGACTGACTTTTCATTCCCACCATTCCTTTTCAGTATCAAGACTTGGACTATTGCTGTATCACACTTCGTATATTTTCTTCTGGTCTCCCACCACCAGCTCACCCACTACACTTGGTCAAAGTCGTTTGTACCTTCTTTCAGACTGCTGTGGAACAAGATGGATGACTAAGACCAACAGTGGGCTAGAAAATCCAAGATCAGACACCAATAAAATCCAGTGTCTGGTTAAGTCCCGTTTCTGGTTCACAGATGTTTGACTTTTCCTTTTATCCTCACAGGATAAATGGCATAGTGAGGAAGGAAGTCCCCTTACCTTTTAATACTGGCATTAGTTTTATTTGCAAGTACCGTTTCACAAAACAATCTTCAGATTTTGACATCTGGGAAATGGACATGTTCAGTCTATAATGTGATCTGTATAAATAACAAATTTATTTATGTCAGCCTCAAAGCCTTTGAAGAATAGCTACCTATTCTTTTGATTCAAGAAGCTATAACTTACTCTGGCCATGTGATAGTCACTATCCTTAAGCACTTGGCCCAGTCCTAACATTCCTCCTTTATTCCTGGTCACTCCTAGCCCTCCATTTTATATGCAAGTCATGTGGGACTACGTGCCTCTTACCCCAGAGGGTGTGATAGGTTCCTTATCATCGTCCTCTTCTTCATGAATTCACTTTCATTCTAGATCTCAGATATCTGTGAATTATCTCCCACCACCACCACTACTCCCCGACCAGCATTCCTTGTATTTAATACATCATGGTTACATTATACCTTTGGTTTATATGTTCATTTCTCTACCATACTGTGAGGAGAAGCGCTATCCTCATGAATCTTTGGTTTTTGGTATTCCCTGAATTTAAAGCAATCAATGAGTCTATCAGCATAGTGTAGTGTGAGAGTTTGCTCTATCGGGAATTTGACATTTACTATATGCCATCACTTATCTGGAGAATGAAATGATGACAATGTTTTTGTATAAGTTATTTGTGAGGATTAAACGGGTGTAGCACAGGATATAGAACATGGTATATATTGAAAAAGTGAAAAGTTTTTATCACTCCAGAATATATAAATCATAATGTTTATGGAAGTACCAGTTATTCAGTTTTGGATTTTATTCTGAATAAGGTGAATAATCCCTGTGTCTCTTGTCTTTTGGGTTTATCTCCCAGGCTTGCACTCAAGCCTGATGGATTAAAGCTGCACCTGCAGGGCATCCAGTAGAGCTCCTCCAGGTGAAAGCAGCAACAAGTGTTTCACTATGGTACTACACATATTTTTTTCTGTCCATGCTCTGGTCCTTTTTAAAATATTTTATTTATTTATTTATTTATTTATTTGCAAGGAGGAGAGAGAGAGAATATCAGAATGGTCATGCCAAGGTCTCTAGGTGCTGCAAACAAACTTCAGATGTGTGCAACAATTTGTGCATCTGGCTTTACGTGGATACTGGGGAATTGAACTTGGGTCCTTGGGTTTTACAGTCAAATACCTTAACCACCAAGCCAAATCATCTCTCCAGCCCTCCATGCTCTATTCTAGGAGTCATCATGAGAAGCAGTTCTTAGCACTTACAGATACCACGTTCTCATTTCACACTAGTGTAAGTCAGACTTCAGCCTTAAGGAAATACCCTAGGGTGTTGGCCACTCTACTGATATGCTATACCAAGAGCTGGAGTTCAATGCTTCTGAAACTTCTGAAAAGAGTTAATTGTCTTCTAATTTGGAGGCATTCCATTATGTTTTCCAGAACATTCTGTGCTACTTTTGTTTCTTAGATGGCCATTTTGTGTTAAAATCTCAAGAATAGACACTACCATTGCCGACTGATTCTATTAACAAAACATCTTTTTCAAGGGACTCCTCATGTAGTTTCACCATTAATTCAGAAATGTGGCATTAGAAAATTTATTTTAATTATTTAAACCTCAGATTCCCTATCACTAAAATGAGCTAGGTAAATGCTATGTGAATTATCACAATCATTAAAAACTATAATACATAAAACTATGCCCAAACCATGGCACTGAATAGCAGTAGGTATCATTTATTTAACTTGTATTATTTATTATTTAATTATTTAATGAGCCCTAAGAACATAATCCAGTCATGACTATCTGAGAATAGAGCTAAAGATTCATGTTTACCTTTACAACTCAGATTATTGGCTTTATGACAATTTGGGGGAATTCTTTTAGTTACAGTCTCTTTTCCCATCTCTTGGCATAAATACTTTGATGGAGCCAGTTAATGGATAAATAACTTTGGAGAAAAAATATCTGGTTATATAGAAAACATATTTGGTTTTAGACTTTAGAAGTTCATGGTATTTAGAAACAAAGTATCACAGAATGTTCTTGTAGTGGGGTGAGCTGAGGATTAGAATTTAAATAATGCCCAGCAAAAATTCCAGTATGGAATACCCAAATTCTTGTCTACACAATTAAAGAATTAAAATCATAGACAACAAGATATTAGGGTATAGTGGGAGACTTTATTAAGGGAACATGGGGAGTTACAGAGTTCTCCAGCCACCAGTATGGGGAGAATATGTGGCAGAGGTTTTGGTCAAAATCTATACTGTTTAATTAAATAGGCAGGAAAAGAAAGACAATAGAGAGCTCCCATCATGAAAAAAGTTCATGTGGGAAAGATCTTCAGTTACCTGGAAAATGAAAGTCCTCCTTTTAGGATGCCATGTGGAAAAGATTGGCCTTGGTTCTAGGGAAGCTTGTATAAAACTTCCACCAGGAAAGTCAGAGAGAGAGATGATTAGTCTATACCTGACCAACCAGTTTTTGCATCTAGGTTTGGGCTCTGGCTAGAGACACCTCTCACCCAAGGGAAGGGGGGGCGGTCTATGGAGCTTTCCTGAACTGTCACATTCTGACAAACATATTTATACGTTAACCAATTATTCAACAAATATTGAATATTTGCCAGACTGACAAAAAGAATTGCCTACAGTGCTTGTAATCAAAGACGTCAAGAAAAATGTGGTAAAATGTCCCATCATTGATAAATAGCCAGGCTAGAGGAAGAATACAATGAAAAAAAAATGAGAATTAAGTTTTCTGGCAAGGGTAAGATGTGTGAGGTAGATCCAGGTGAAGGTGATATTTAAATCAAGACCTAAAGGATCAGCAAGCATTACCTGGATGAGGAGGAGACATTGTAGCATTGTGAGGACCCCAGCCAAGCAAAGCAATATGAGAACAGTGTGCTACTATGTTTAAGTAAAGTGAGTCTCACTGTGCAGAACAGCCAACTAGCAACTAATGCAGTACTTTAATAGTGGGAGATTTATGTATAAGATAAGGTTTTTAGGAGTATCCTAAATGCAAAGTTTGAAATCCAGCTAGGAACCCGGCTGAAGGTAAAAGATGTTCCCTAAAGAGGTTAAGCTTTCACTAATTCTGCATGTACAATAGTCTCAAAAATTGCTAGTATTAAAATTCACCCCAACATGTACGCTATGAAGTTTTCATGAGCTCTCTTTCCTCTTTTCATGATTGGTTGATATCTTTAAACATTATTTCCTCAAAGAATCTGTGACCTAATGCTGCTGGTGTTTGTTATGATCAAAATATTTATGTGTTTATTCTCATTAAAGTGTCTGTGAAAGCTTTGAAATTACAACATCCTACAAAATTGACTTCAACCCCAAAACATCCGTTTTTAAGCATGTACTTACACGCTTCAGTATCTATGTCCCCCAGGCCAACACAAATTCTGTTTCCAGAAGATGCAGAGGATGGCTAACTGAACGTTAAGTTGAACCTTTAGAAACAGTGCCTCTAATGGCGGTCACAAGAGGCAAAGATGGGTAGGGGGAGAAAGAGCCAGGGAGATTTGATGAAAGGATTCATTTGCAGTTAGATAGAACAAATATGTTTCTAGAGATCTATCACACATCAACCTGAATATAGTTTCATTTGAAGCTGAACAAAGTGGTGCACACCTATAATCCCAGTACTCAGAAGGCTGTCCTACGTAGACTCTATCTAAAATAAATTAATGAATTAATAAAGAGTGGATTCTATGTTGTGTCACCACAAAACTGTATCTGCATATTAATCCATTTGTTAATTATCTGGACTTAAATATTCCACAACATATATGCATTCAAAACATTATATCAGACATGATAAAAATCACAATGTTACCTGAAATTTTTTCTTTTCTCTTTTTTGAGGTAGGGTCTCACTTTAGCCCAGGATGGCCCAGAACTCATTGTGTTATCTCAGGGTGGCCTCAAATTCATGAAGATCCTCCTACCTCTGCCTCCTGAATGCTAGGATTAAAGGTGTGTGCCATCACACGAAGCTTGAAAATATTTTTAAAACCTGTGATTTTCATTAAGATGAAACCTTTGGGTCTGTGCCAACCTATAAAGGAACCTGAAAGTTTTTGTACGGTATCTATGTTCCCTTTACCTTTCCTTAAAACTTTCAAGTTGGAATAACTAAGTGTAAAAAGACAAATTTATTGCCATCTTGGATGTGAAATTACTGAGTTATTAAATCCTCAAGTTGAGAGGACTGCTCCGGGGTCTTCAGCTGGGTAATTCTCCCTTGGAAGCATTTCCCAGCCCACTGTGCAAGCAAGCCATAATGACATTGAGTTAGGCTTTGTAGCCAGATCCCCGCCGGGGAAAGGAAATTTGATTTAATGTTCCATGACAAGTAGAGGGGTCTTCGTCTTGCCCCCAAGCTGCTCCTTCACAGCTTGCTTTGTGAAGTGTCCCTGGTGCCAGCCACAGCTCTCAAGAACAGGCAGTTCCTCCCTAAAGCTTTCCAACCACCCTCTTGGAAAGAAGCTTGGGAAATTTCAGTTGAACAGCATCTCGAGAAAAGCTGCTTCTCCTCTATTTTCTGAGAGGTTTTCTAAGAGTGTTCTCTGAGAAGCTGCCTGTGTGTCAGGGGAGAGTGGTTTTGAAGGGGTGAGCTGGGAAATGGTTGGAGCCTCACTAGAACGTGGAAAGTGATGACTTACAATATGGTTGTATTGTGAAAGTTGATTGAAAATCCTGATCTCCAAAGGTTATTCATTACTTTTTTTGTCTTTAATGCTAATAGTGGTAAATACCTTCCACTGGACACACATTTGTCATTATTGCACTAAAGTCAGTTTGGGGTTTTCAAGAAAACAAGACCTACAGGCAGTTGGATTTGTATAACAGATGGTTTTTTGAGCTGACCCTCGGCAGAGATATGGCTACTAAGATTCACCAGCGAGTCTATCTGGAGTCAGCCAGCAGGTGGCCAGTGGGACTGTCTCAGTCAGCCACACGCCGCTGGGATGAATCTTCAAACTAGGCACAATTTGGGGAGGAAAATTTATTGAACAGATCTAGGGGAAGTTAAGGCAAAAGGCTGGCCCCTTTTCACAGATCCAAGCAGAGACAGAGACAGAAGCCCAGCACCAGCACCAAACAAGCACACTCTAACTGTGATTCACCAAATGCAGAACTCCAGGTCAGGGTTCCTGCTCTTCTTTTGCATATCTATCCTTAGTATTTTACATCCAAATTAGAAAGGGTCAGTCCCCAGGAGGCTAGGCCAAAGTGACACTTCCTCCAGCCAGAAGCCTGGAGACAATAATTTTAATAAATCCTTAATTCTTTTGGGGGACATTATTCAAACTACCACAGGGACCTAAGATCCTTTGAATCATCCAACCACCTGACTCTGTGACCTTCCTCACTGAGTTTCTTCTGGACTTCAGTTATCTGTCCTGTGAAACCTTGCCCATCGTCTGGGACATTACAGAGTAGAAGATGGTGTCAGGACGAAATATCAAACACCCTCTTAAGGAAATCCTGGAGCAGAGCCATGCCCTTTCTCTATGCCTCCTTGCTCCCCTAGGTGATCAGTTCCTTTCCGCCATGATGTTCTCGGTCACCTTGAGCAGAGAAACAATGGCAGTTGAGTTCATTTGTCACAGGTTAATTAACTAATGTGTAGCAATGCCGCCACCAATGCAGACTCTCCAACACCTAAATTCATAGAAATTCCTTCAGTGTTTTTCCTTTCCATGTAAGGTGCTAAGGGCTGCATGCAGCAGAAATAGTGGGGATACATGTAGTGAATATGGGGTCTCACCTGAAGACTCGAACATCATGAAAGAAGCAAGGGAGAGAGGTCTTAGTGGGGGTGGGACTGATTCTTTGACCATTTTGAGAGCTGGCTTCACACCAGCCCTTGTAATGCACATACCACGGTGTGCAAACTGACCACAGTTCTTGCTAAGGCAGAATCTGCTTTGCCTCTTTAGGGATAAAGCCTGAGATCCTAAATTTTTGCCAAGTTCAGGTGATGCCGAGGTTGTAGGGCTTCTTGTACTCAGAAAAGGATTTAGAGGAAAGTAGGAAAACAGAAGCTGTAATAATTCTGTGAGTTTCTCAGACCTTACTCACAGCTACACATATCTCTCAGGTACCTGGCCAGCTTATGCTCTGTCTGCCTTTCCACCCAACCCAGTGACTTGATGAGTAACTGAAGCCCTAGCAGCAGGCTGACTCAGATACCAAACAGCATGTGCTGTGAAACAAAACCAAACTTCACAAAATGTCAGTGGGTGCAGTCAGTTACCTTGGATTTTGTCTTGTAAAGATTCGCAGACTTCTTTATTCCAGATTTTCTTTGTCTTATTCAATTCTTTAAAAGCTTACCAGTGAGCATGGTATGTAGAGTTTGAGATACCTTGCTGAGGTTACATATGGATAATGAAAATATTCACAAAATAGATTAAATTAAGTAATTTTATTGGAAAGGTTGACATATGATCATACATATGAACATATGGTGAGATTTGCATCAGGTTGTGTCTTTTCTCCCCTCCCCCATCCCTATGAGCACTCCCTCAAATTATATTTGTAATCACCATGGGGCCATAAATGTGCCAGTCAGTGGCTCTTGCATTGTTTCCTCCACAATTTCCACGGGTTTCCTGAGCCTTGGAGGCTAGAAGTCTCCTTGATTGTTGGGCTCTAGGCAGCCTCTTATTTTCTGCTTCATGAGCTTTGATTCTCCTCAATATCTACTGCCATCTTCACGGGAAAGGTTCTCTGGCTGGCGGTGAGTCTCTGCAATGCTTCCTGGTCCCTGGTGGATGTGATAGAGACGACTCATGAAGCGCTGGGCATTCAGCTTTCTCTTCTTGTCATTTTGATGGGTTTGGGTCTTCCGGGTATTCACAACCATCTGTAACAAGGCAAGTTCTCTAATGAGGAGTGAGAGAAGCAATAATCAAAGGGGATAAGTATATACATTTAGAAGACCTTCTGATGGGCATCACCAAAGAACCTTGGAAGATTCTTCTAGTTTCTATTGATCTTTTGAGCCTTCGCATTTTGGCTTGCTTCTCTCAGTACTAGACATGGATTCCCTCCTGTAGAGCAGGCTTCAAATCTAATCAGAGAGCGGTTTGCTACCCTGGTAACTGCCATGCCTCTGTTGTTTCTGGAGGACACATCTTGCTTGGGGGATCACTATGCTAGAATGCAGGATTTGCTGCTGGGGTGGAGTTCTTGGTAACTTTGCTCTCGCAGCAGTCTTCATAGTACCTCCTGGTGCTTTCGGAAACTAGCCAGCAAGAGGGAAGCTGGCGCTTCCGCTCCTACTCCATTTCTCCTTCCCTGTATCTAACAGGTGCAGAATCTTCGGCACATGTACTTATCTTTCAGTTCTGGCAGATGGCCAAGAGCCCTGGCAATAGCCTGTTTCATAAGTCATGGCGACTAGGAATATATGCTACTTTTGAAAAGATCTCATGATCATGAAGTAGCATATGCATCTGGAGTTCCTTTGCAGTGGCTAGAGCCCCTGATATGCCCATATTCATTCATTCATTCATTCATTCTCTCTCTCCTTGCAAATAAAATATTTTATAAAAGTAGTGAAAATGAGGGTATAACATGTGTCCAAAAAGTGCCCACTACTTGCTAATACTGACTCAGCCACTGATATGCTAGAACCATTTATTTGCATTTGACCTTGTGTTCAAGGGACCACCAGAATAGCATATCCATTATCAGCACAGATTTTTTTCCCCGCGTTGACCTCTTCATGGTGATGGTAGAATTGTTACAAGCTATTCTTGCTATGTTCAATCCCTCTGTATCTTGAGGGATTTTTAAAAAATATTTTATTTATTCATTTTCACACAGAGAAATGAGAGAGAGAGAGAGAGAGAGAGAGAGAGAGAGAGAGAGAACCAGGGCCACCACCTTGTGGGTCTGGCATATGTGGGTCCTGGGGAATTGAACCCGGGGCCTTAGGCACTGGAGGCAAGTGCCTTAACCGCTGAGCCATCTCTCCAGCCCTCTTGAGGGATTTTTGTTTGTTGGTTTGCTTTACTTTGTGAAATTGTCATCACTTCACTCTGCTTTAGTCCATGTTCTTGAAGCCCCAGGGGGAGCCCAGGATTCTTTCCATACAGCCCAGTCCCGCATCCCAGGTTTGCATACATCCACCTTAGAAGATGACTTCTTCTGTACATTAAGGAAAAGATACAGACACACATATTCCTACCATCATTTGCATGTACATAGTTATGACTTCAAACAAATAAAAATTAAAGGTAAGCCATTCCAAAGATCCTGCCCAGTGTTACATTAATTAAACTCGCGTCTTTACATCCTCCATCCTAAGCATCTAACTTAGGCGTTTAGGTTTCTATCTCAAAGTACCAGTTGTCACTCTATCTCAGACAAACCAAGTTATAGGAGGAAATCTGTATGTCAGGGAGCAAAAGAATTCCCAGCAGTGCCATCGGCAGAGATTTTCTATGTGACTCTTTGACTGAAACTTGTTCATTTCCCCATCGCCATACCAAGCTCTAATAAGGAATAGGATAGCCGTGCTGATCTTGTGTTATTTCATCCTTTGCAACTTGTGATGGACTCATCCCTCCCTAAGTACATTTGCATATGAGAAAAATATATGAGTTTGGCTTCTATAAACCAAGAAATAGCTTGTAAAATGACTATTAAGTGGGCAACCTGCAGTGTCTAGTTCATTTCTCTATCATTGCTTCTTTCTTCCTGTTGTTGGTTTCCTGCCTCAAAGATGCCAGGTAGTTTTCCATCTTCTAGGTTCTGATCTCTTCTTTTCCTGCAATGGCTTCTCCGCCTCACCAGTACCCTAACTCACAATTGTGTGGTCTTTGCCTCCTCTATTGTCACTTCAGTATTCGCTTTCCTCCTTGTCTTTCATATGTGTTCCAATCTCCCTTATAAAACATTAATCACAAAAATCAAACCTAAACAGAATCTAGCTTCCCTTATTCTTATGAGCTACTCAAGAATCTAGACATCTACCAACAGCTTTTTTTGACTCATTCACATGAGTCACTCGATTGTGGCTTTTGCCCCCAACCAATAAGCCAAAGCTGCATTGTCACATTTTTGTTCAAACTACTAGTGTTTCTTTCGGGGTCTATTCTCTTCTGTGACTACTCTTGGTCCTTGGCCCCTGTAGCCACAGTTCATTCTTCTCAAGCTCTAATCATATATTGGATATTCTTCCACTAAATTGCAAGTGACTTGAGAAAGCAGACTGACTACTTACTATTCATCCTTCCTCTCTGCCCCCTGGGAATGCAGATAACACTCCCCGCATTCACATTGTCCAACCTCTTAACCTGGCCTCTCTGCTGCCTTCCCTTCTAATCAACCCAGTCACCAGTTACACTTCTAAAACTATCCGTTTGATCACATAAATTTCTTTTAAAATATTTTTATTTATTTATTTGAGATAGAGAGACAGAGAGAAAGGCAGAGAGAGAGAGAGGAGAGAGAGAATATGGGCATGCAAGGGCCTACTGCCTCTGCAAATAAACTCCAGATGCATGCACCTCTTTGTGCATCTGGCTTTATGTGGGTACTTGAAAATTGAATCCAGGCTTCCAGGCTATGCAGGGAAGCATCTAAAACCACTGAGCCATCTCTCCAGCCAAAAAGAAACTCCTCCTTAGCATACCTTCAAATTCCTTCACAAAAATACTCAACAAATTTTTAACTTGAAGTCCTTCTACTAACTTTCCTCTCTATATACGTTGGTGTATACACACACAAGCACACCACATGTATTAGGTCACCTGAAATACCTGCTTAAAATAAAATTATTAGACTGCATACAAGACCAAGTCATTCTGTCGTGAGGATATTCCTGAGGTGTTTCTCTGTGTCTTAGACATGCATCTAGGGAAATTCTAATTCACAATAACTGAAGCTATGGCCTTGTATCCACTAGTCAAGTAAACTTAATTCAAATATGCATGATTACTACCCCATTTTAAGATTCTAAGCACTCATTGTATTAAATTAATAATGAGATATTTCTTATCTATGTATAGTACATTGAATTTTCCATAATAGAGTTAAGAACTGGACCAATTATTACTAAACCAGACAGTCTTATAAAAATACTTCTTTATTAAAACTTTAACTCACTGAAAGCCAGCTGCTCTTCATTCCTTTGACTCCACAGGTGCCTTGGTGGATATTCCCTGGCACAGGCTCTAGATTGACACCCTGGCCTGTTCTCCAAAGATACTGAGCTTGTTATTTTCACCTACTCCATATGCAGCAGTCTGTATTGACATCTTTTGTCCACTGACATCTCAGTACAGCAGGTATGCCAACACCTTCATCCTTGGAAGATTCAAGGCTGTCCACATTAACAAATAAATGACTGCATTGCATGAGAACATGCCAGAATTCCAGTTGAAATTTAATTGGAAAGTGTTAGTTACAAAATTAATAACGGAAAAAGTGTCTTCTCAAATTCTTAAACAATGTCATTCCCAGAGAGAGAGAGAGAGCCGTGGTCAATCCAACTCCACCAACAAGCCACAGGATGATATCTGACATCCCTGTAAGAGATGAGCCACCCTGGGCCTATTATGTAGGCCCCAAGTGAAACCTATGAGAGTGACTGTGGATAAACAAGAGACCTATCACCACAGCGAGACAGTTATCCCAGGATAGGTCAACGAGACAGACACCAACAATATCCAACACAACCCAAAGCAGAAATACAGACTCTTAAGATCTCAACAACAAAGCTGACTTAAAACTCACCCACCATGACTCAGGGAACTGAGCGTAAGAGGGGGCGGAAAGAATGTAAGAGCCATGGTGGGGGAAAAGATCCAGAGACATTGCCCCCTCAGCAACAACACACAAAGTGGGGAGGGGAGACCTGTCTACCTCTGGTGCAGTTCATAACCCTCTCCCCCATGGAAGGATCCAGTATGTCCACTGAGGAGGGCCCCCAGTGTGTTGGGGACAGGAAGAGGGAAATAAGGGTACCATAATAAGATTTGCTCATACATTGTATCTACTTGAGGATAATAAAGATATCAACAATTAAAAAGTTGCAGAGGGGGCAGAAAGATTGTGAGAGCCGTGGTGGGGGAGATTATCAGAGGCATGGCACCCCTCAGTAACAACACACTTGGGTCAGGAGAGCCTGGCTGAATACTAGGCTATCCATGGTCCTCTACCACACTGATCCAGACGGCCCACAGAGGAGGATATACAGCTGACTGGGGGTGAGGAGGGGAGGCAATGAGGAATGGGGGATAACAACTCATTGTTGGACCACTAAACAATGTAACTCATTATGGACAATAAAAAAATAATAAAATAAAATAAAATTTAAAAACCATAACATGAAAACAAAAACAAAAACAAACAAAAAAAAGTTGGTCAATCAGCTCATTGCTGAGGCTTTTCTGCCTACTCTCTCCTGGCGCAAATAGACTTTGTTCATCTTGGGGGAAACGCTACGGGATCTTGACCCAGTTCATTTACTCCCTCTCAACACTCAAGCTGACCAGTAGTACTTGGGGAAATGGTCAGAATTCTAGAATGTGCTGTAATTATCCATTCATAGGGATAAAACTTAAAGTTGTTTTTTCTCGCTCTCTACCCCTCTCCTTCTTCTCTTGCCTTCTGCTTCTCTGTCTTCATCTGCCCTCTCCCGA
Source organism: Zapus hudsonius (assembly GCA_004024765.1). NCBI lineage: Eukaryota > Metazoa > Chordata > Mammalia > Rodentia > Dipodidae > Zapus > Zapus hudsonius. The sequence goes on along the minus strand of PVHP010016903.1, from coordinate 20,486 downwards.
CCATTCTTGTTCTCTCGCATGCTCTCTTTCCCCACCTCCTTCTTCTACTGCTCTCTCGTGATTTTTTCCTAAGGCCACAGACAAGCCCACCAGAACACATTGCCCTTGATATTATCTCTGACCTGAGGTCACAGAGAAAAGACTTAAAATGAAAATAGAAATCAAATCCATAAAGAGGTGCCAGAGGGTAGACTTTTAAAAAAAAGAACAAAAGGACCGCTCCAAGTATCTCATTTTCTCCACAAAATGACTTTCTGTTTGAACTATGGTTTGCTTTTTCAGTCTTTGTTTCCAGTGACAAACTGTTGAAAGCTAGAGCAAAGCTGAGTAGCCCCAGTGGTCAAGTTGCTGCATTCGGTCATGGGTCTCCCAAGGCTCAGTGTGGCCCGAGTGAGTCAGGCCAAGTTCACACTGGTCCATGTCCAAGAGAGCACGTCTAGAGAAATCAGGCTCCTGCAAATGTGCTCTGAGTACCTGCCCTAAACAGCCCACCTGTCTGAACTCCGCAGCAGGAACTCCTCGATGCTCATTTAAGAGTGCTCCAGCCAGCCTGCTAGGGAGCAGCAAGGTAAGGGCTGTGTCTGCAACACTGCCTGCCAACTTCACAGAATAAACCAAACTTGGGAAGCTTCCCGGCTTTCAGACATGATGCCCGCTGGACCCAGTGGAAGAAATTCTACTCAAAACTGCAAGAAACTATATCCATTACCCAAACATGGCTGCTACCAGGGAAGAAGGAGAATCTGACAGTGATGAAGGCTCATCTGATGATAACTGGTGACCAGCGGAGGTAGAATTTATATGTCCAGATGTGTAAGAAGTTATGTGGCTCTGGGGCTGTCACTAAACTGAGCGTTTCCACCACAAAAGGTCTGGCATCTGAAAACTGTGCAGAGACACAAGTTGTTTGAGATTCTCACCTATTCCCAGTATAGAAAATATGGAGATTATATATATATATATATATATATATATATATATATATATATATATATATATATATATATATATATCCTTCACTCCACTGCCATGCTGGGTGCTGGAAATAAAACCACAGCTCCTATCTCTAAGGTGTGCTCATCAGTTCTGCTGAGGGTGAGAGAGGACAAGTCAGAATTAAGTTATAGTATATAAATGATTTATAGTGGATTTAAATAACTAATATAAATAGAGCTTCCTAAGTGTGTTTTGTGAGCAGAGGTAGAGATAAGGATGAATGCAGCAAGTGGGAATCTTTAAACTAGTTCAGTATAATTAGCTATTTGGTATGAACCAGTCTGATAGGATACAGGATATACTTCGACTTAAATTCTGAGAAAATCTTCAGCCCATGAAGCATATACTTTAGCATATACTGCTTAAACTTTAACAAGCCAGTTTGGAGCTATCAGGGTACTTTAAAATAAGGCCTCTTGCATTCTATACATTCCTATTTAATCATATTTCTTGAATACCATGCTGAATTGGGCAACTATTGATAGTCTAATAAACTATAGATTTTAAGCTTCTAATTAAGTAAATGCAAGTAATTATATTCTTTAAAATTCTATAGACAAGTCTCTTTTAAATGATAAATACAGTTGCCTCCAATTATATCATACCAGAAATTATAAGTGCACCTACTGATATAATGTCATTACTGGTTTGTGGTCCCTGATGTGTCACAGGACCAGAGGCACAGTCACAAGTAGCAGATCTGCCACCTTCCCTGCATTCAGGAATGTATTTGTGTGGGACCTTGCTAAGAGGCATGGAGGATATAAGGTTAAAGGAAGTTGAGGCTGGCCTGAAACCCCGATAATCTCAAGCTTATCTGAGCTTATCTGAGACCAGCAGGAGTTGTGGCCATCAAAGTCTCCTTCTCTTATACTAAAAACTCCAGCCTCCCTGGCAGGCTGCAACAAACCTTGAGAAGCCCAGGCACTTCCAGGCCTGAGTTTACTAAAGCTCACATATCCCAGCTGTAATAACAAGCCTGGGCAATAAAAGTTTAAAGGTGACAGTTCCTCTGAAGCCACCACCATCCAGTACGTGCCTAAATGCACATACTTCCTGCCACTTGGAGCTGAGAGAGCCCACTCAACTTATATGCAAACTAGGCATCCACAAGTTACTGGCCCCTGCCAATCCTTTCATGAAACAACCACAGTCTACCCTGCCCCTGCCAATACCCTTGCTGCTCATGCCCCTGCCTCTGATTTTTCCTCTGGTTTCTCCTCTATATAAATGACCTTTTATGCATAATAAATGAGCTGTTCACTGCGACTGCATCCGAGAGTTCTTCCTCTCATCAGTTCACCACTATTCCAAGACTCTGTCCACACAGCTCCATGGATGAACAGGAAATTGATGCGTGCTGCAACTCCCCAACTAAGCCACGGAACAACATATTTGTGTTTAGTATGATCTGACTTGCTTGAGATTACCCGGCAATCCCAAGGTGAAATCCTCCATAGTGACAACATAAAACAAGTATGAATTCATCCAGCTTCCAAAGAAAGCTGACCTTCAGATACACAGCAGAGTGTCAACTCTATGTTCAACAGATTACTCAAAACAACAGAAAAAGACTTCTTCTCTCCACAATAATGATACTCTTGTCTCAAGCCAGATCCATAGAATGCTATCACGTGATCCACTTTCCAAAGTTGCCAAAATTTTCTTACTAACCTGGGTTTTGCCATGGTGTCATCAGTCCATTTTTAGAATGGTCATACAAAATGGACTTGAAACCTTCAGTTATACCTGGGACAGGCACTCCAGAGAGGACACCTTCAGTTACACCTGGGACAGGCACTACAGAGAGGACACCTTCAGTTATACCTGTGACAGGCAGTCCAGAGAGGACACCTTCAGTTACACCTGTGACAGGCACTCCAGAGAGGACACTGTCATTACCTTCCAGTGTCCTCTTTACAGAAATCCTATGAGTGATTTCCATCTTGTCTCAGTATCAGGAGTAGTTGTATGTTACCTGAACAATAGTCTGTGCTGTTATCTCACAAATATTGAACAGTGAGTAATTGTCCATAATTTCTAGCAAATATGAACATGTTTTCTTCCCCAATTTCTGAAAATACATTTGCAAGTGTTCCAAAACTTTCTAAAAGATATTTTCCATTTTGTGTGTGTATCACCCTTTAGAAATACAATATAAGCATCCTAGCATAGGGATCCACAAACACTTTCTGTGAAAGGATCACTTAGGGGATATTTTAACTTTGTGGTCCACACAGGTTTCTGATGCATACTCTTTTATTTTATTTGAACAGGGGGGATTGTAAAAACTGTTCTTAATTTACAGGCCTTGCAAAAATAAGAGTAGACTAGACTTGGCTCACAGGGTGTCATAACACCACAGAATATCCATTCTTCTTAACTACCATGGAACTTTCTGCAAAATAGATCTCATATTAGGAGACAAAGAACCTCTCAATAAATTTAGGAAAATTGAATAACTCCTTGTATTTTATCTGACCACAATGTGATAAACTAGAAATTAACAACAAAAGAAATTACAGAAAATTGACAAACTCCTGAAGATGGATAATACACAATTGAAAAAAATGTTTGGCTTGTTGAATAAATTAAGAAAGAAATTTAAAAACTCTAAGACGTTAATAAAAATGGAACACAACACTCCAAAATCAATGTGACACAAGGAAGGCAGTCTTAAGCGGGAAGTTTACAGTACTAAATGCCACATTACAAAAACAGAGAGAGAGAGAGATCCCACACAAGCACCAATGATACAGATGAAGACCTTGAAAAAGCAAGAACAATCCAAATCCAAAAGTTCAGATGGGAAGAAATAACCAATATCAAAGCAGAAGTCAATGGAATAGCAACAAAGAAAACAAGTCAAAGAATGAAGGAAACAAGGAGTTGGATAAGAGAAGGAAATAAAATGGATACAAATTTAAAAGGAAGATGTCAAACTTCCGATCTGCAGATATGATTCTGTATCTACCAGATGCTAAAGACTCTGCCAGGAAACTGCAAGAGCTGATAAACGCTGTCAGCAAGTTGCAGCATGCAATTTTAACATTCAACCTATCAGAAGCCTTCTCATATACCAATGACAAACATTCTCACAAAGAAATTAGAGATAGACTCCCAATTCATAATAGCCTCAAAATTAAATATCTTCAAATGTCCCTAACCAAAAAAGTGAAAAACCTCTATTATGAAAACTTTGTGACACTGAAGAAAGAAATTTAGGAAAACACTAGAGAATGGAGAGGTCTTCCATAATCGTGTGTTGGATGACTTATTATGTTGAAAATGGCAATACTTTCAAAAGCAGTATACACAGTCAGTGCAATTTCAATCTAATTTCCAGGATCATTTTCACAGAAATAAGAAAACTAATATCAAAATAAATACAGAAGGGTAAAAGAACTTGGATAGGCAAAGATATTTAAAAAAAAAAACTTTTAAAGATATCACTGTATCTGATTTTTTCAGATTATACCCAAAGCCATAATAAGAAAAGCAGCATAACACTGGCACAAAATGAAATAGAAAAGAAGATCCAGATGATTAATGTCTAGAATATGCAATGAAATAAAAAAAAAACTAAGCAATACATAACAACAAACAGCCCTATCAAAAATGGGCCATGGAATTACACATAATTCTCAGAAGAAAAAAATATAAGTAGCCATTACATTTTTAGAATGCTCAACCTGTTCAGTCACCAAGGAAATTCAAATTCAAACTACTTTGAAATTTCAGCGCACTCTGGTCAAAATCGCTGTGATCAAGAAATCAAATGACAAAAACTGTTGGTGAGGGTGTAGGGAAAGAGAAACCCTTATTCACCATTGGCAGGATTGTAAACTATCAGCCACTCTGCAGATCCAACATGTAGCTCACCTAAGCCACTCCTGGGCGTATATCCTAAGAATTCTCCATTTATTATAGACCTGCTCATTTTTATTTATTGCTGCTCTATTCACAACAGCTAGAAAAATAAATCAGTCTTGATGCCTATCAACTGATGAAGAGACACTGAGGATGTGGTATATGTACACAATGCAAGTTTATTTAGCCGTGAAGAAAATGCAATTATAAAATATGTAGGAAGACATATTATATGCTAAGTGAGATAACTCAGGTAAAGAAAAGTAAGTGCTGCCTGTTCTCTTTCACGGGCTGACCCTAGCTTTGATTTTTTTTTTATTTGTGTGTAAGTTGCAATAAACTTCAGTAGTAGATGTGAAGAAGCTAGAAAGGGCCCCTGAGGGAAAGAAGGGAAAAGGTCTTAATGGGAGGTAGAGGGGCAGATACCGTGGATGGGATGGAAGACAGGAGAGAATGGTGGGAGGTTAACCAAAACTAAAGATGATTTGAATAAGTTCTATGGCACACTATGTCTTTGTTAGGTAATTTAAGCATAACTAAAAGAAAAAGAGAGAGTGTATTGGTAGAAGTACCCTGCAAAGCTGAATGCTGCCTCCAAGAGTAGGGAGAATAAGAAGGGAGAGAGGAAGGGAAAGGAGCAGAAGAGAGAAGAGATGAGAGGCAGAGGAAAAAGAAGGGAGGGAGGGAAGGAGGGAGGGAGGGAGGGAGGGAGGGAGGGAGGGGAAAGAAAGGGAGGAAGAGTGTTCTGGGAGAGAGAAGAGAAGGGAAGGGAACCAGAAAGAAAAAGAAAACAGATACATCCAGTGCTTTCCTAAGTGCTATATAAAATAGGATGTGATATTTTAAATTTGAAAAAAAAAAAAAAACACTCCCCAAACATTTTTTAGATTGTTTTTTATCATTTCAAATGTGTTCATGATTTTAGGGTTCTTATTCAGCCTTAGTAATTCATTAAGTCATAAACATGGTTCTACTTCACCTCCCACTCAAACCCTAAATAAACTGCTTATAAAGAACTGGTGGGAAAAATTCACTTCCTTTGAAATAGTTAAAATGAAATTAGAGTGAAGAGGACCTTGAAATATGATTAGACTGAATAGGAAATATACAATTAAGTATCAAAGTACTCTGAAAAGTTTTGGCAAAATAAATTAAAACTATAGTCAAATATTTTGTAATAAAATTAGAAATAGGACAAAATCTATAAAAGCAATCACATCAATGAGACAAGGAAATAATATTATAATTTAAGGCCAAAATGCTAAATTGCACAATGTAGGAAATGCAAGCTGGTAGGTCTCAGAGAAAAGAAACAAATTTACCACACAAAGTGGAGGCAAAACTAGAAGACACCCAGGGAAAAGAAATACCTTTAGTAATGACAAAATATAGAATAGTTCAGACTGAAACAGAAAGAGTGAGAAATGGAACGCAGAAATTATTGGTTCAAGTTTGTAGTCGTTTCAATGTAAAATGTCCTCTATAGCAGTTAGCTTCTTGTTGGAACAAAACATCTGACCAAGAGCAGCTTGTGGGAGGGAAAGGTATTTCAGGCTTACATTTTTTTTCATATTTATTGTCAATAATTAGATACATTGCATGAGAAAGTCTTGTGATAGTGCCACCATTTCCCTCTTCCCTGTCCCCAATCCACTGGGGGCCCTCCTCAGTGGGTTTGCTCAAACAGTCCACTGGATAGGGGGTTATGAATTTTATAAGAGGTAGCCAGTTTTTTTTCTTTGTGTGTTGTTGCTGAGGGGGAAGATGTCTCTGTATATTCTCCCTGACCATGGCTCTTATAATCTTTCTGGCCCCTCTTCCACTCAGATCCCTGAGTCATGGTGGGTGAGTTTTAGATCTGCTTTACTGTTGAGTTCTTAAGAGTCTGGATTTCTGCTTTGTACTGTTGGGTATCCTCGGTGTCTGTCTCCATTATCCTTCTCCAGGTTATGTGATTTGCTGTGGAGGTAGGTCTCTTGCTCATCTCACCACTTCTTCAAAGGTTTCGTTTGGGCTCAATATCATAAGTTTGGGCTTACAATTTTGAGGGGAAGCTTTGTCATGGTGGAAGAACCTGGCTCACTTCATCACATCCAGGAAGATGCCACTAGGATGCATCAAGGAAAACAGGGACATTGTCCCTGCATAGAGGCTGTCAATGCCAAAGACACAGCTCTCATTTCATAGCTCATAGGGAATAAAAAATTGTTTATTCTAGTGCCAAATGAGTGGTCATGGTATGAGAACACTGATTGAGATCACCCCAATTCCATATTCCAACACATTAACAGTTTCCTGAAGGGTTTATAGTTACAGAACAAAAGAAAGTCATGAATCAAGACACTCTTCCAATATATTGGTGAAGCCTCAGGTAGGTGGGTTATAGCAAAGCAGAAAAATCTCCACTATACACTTCAGGTGCTTTGGCTTGGTGGAGGCTGGTCTATAGTACATTCCAAAAAGGTGACATCTGATCAACGGATAGGTACCAGGGTGTCAGGACACAGAAGTGGGCTCTGAGTGGCTATTAAGGAGCTAAAGCTAGCACAAGGTAATTTGGCTCTAAACTTGCACATTCCCTCTCTCTGTGGGTGCAGGTGTTCTCTCAGTCCATTCAGCCTTCTTCAAAGTAGCACATTTTCAGGAACTTTAATTTGCAAGGGTCTTGGAGGCCAGGGCATGGAGCTGTGAAGATAATACATGAGTTTCAATGGAAATCCCAGTATATAGGAGCTGTCAGGACTGTAGGATGGTTGCCAGGGACAGTTGCTCAATCTGTCTTTGGGAGATCATTCCAGAAAGCAAGCAGCAAAGTGGAGAAGCCTTTTGAAGCCACAGGATGTCATCAGGTACCAGGCATGGAGCTGCAATATTTCCTATTGTCCTGCTGGTTTTCTATCATGCATTGACCCAGGCTTTTCTTGCTGTAACTTCTTTTTCTGAATAGAAATGTTTACTCTTTGCCATTATGTGTTGCAAGTATATAACTTGTGTCTTGATTTTACAGGTTTTACAGTTAAGAGACTAGAGTCTCAGATGAGACTTTAGACTTTGGAAGTTTGAATGCTATTAGGATTAAGACCATGGAGATTTTTTTTCTTTTTTAACTTTCTTTTTGATAGTTTCCATAATTATAGATCATAAACCATTATGATTCAAAACTCAATTAGAAAATTGTAGCACACACAAAAAAATCTGTAATCCCAAAATAAACCCTTTCAGCCTATAAGCTACCACTTCTTGTTGGATATTTTGTACCAGCAGTGATAACTGCAACAAAATTATTAGATGGAGAAAATGATTTTTTAATGTAGTGTAGATAAAGTATACATTAAATGATCCTTTCCAATTAGTAGTAAGCAGAGATGGCATTTATTGGTGAAAAAATAAAAAGAGAATTCCTCCTGTAGGCTAGATGTTTCATATACCAGTTTTAGTGTTTACTGTGGCAGAAAAGTTTAATTATTTAATAAAATTTGATATAGTTATGCAAATATCTTAACCCATACTATAACCCCATATTGTACATAAAAGGAAAGAAATAAAAATACGGACGTGTAATGTGATAGTGAAAGAAGCATCTCATAAGTTTCTAAAATCATATTAATAAAATGAGATAATCACAAAGAGCAGGAGCCCTTAGTATACGTGGCTTCAGTGCCCTTCCTGGCCCCTGAACGTGGCACTTTGCCCAGCATTCTCCCTCTGTGGGGCTTTGGCAAGAGCTGCTGCTTTCATTCCTGACCCATCTCAGTCTAGTTTGTACCAAAAAGCAAACCAATCAGACTTTTTATGGGAAATATTATAATTATGTGTTCTTGCCATGGGGGTGCCATTTATGAGACTCTGGAGATGTTTTAGCTTTGTTTTCTACCAAATGGATTAAGCCAGTCTCTGAAACAGAGAATTGAGCCAAACACCAATGAAAGCTCAGATAATTTCATATTTCAGATGATTCTGATGTCAATGTTCATGGTTCTGTTCATGACACCCAAACATAACCTTGCCCCTTTTATAATTGCTTTGTTTCCTGAATCAATAAGTGTCCTTTACCTGAAAGCTAATATAAGTAAAATTTTGACACCAGCAACTTGATGGTTTTTTTAAATACACTCAAAGTAGATATAAATGATGGTAATAAACACTGGAATTAAAATCAAGACATGACCAACTGCGGGATCAGAATTAATAGGAAAACATAGAATTTTGAAATGGAGAGACAAGTGAAAAAAAAAGACATTAACCAAAAGTGTTTACAGGTCATATTTGGTCATGGTATAATTGTAGAAAGAAGAAAACCATATACTCTGCATGCTTACTGATATCTCATTCTTCATGGTTAGCAAATCTATGCACACATCCATCTATTGACTTACCAAACTTTCATTCAGAGACATAGAAATTTCAGTGTCTTTTTTTTTTAAGAAAATGAAGTCACTGATTTTGATATTATTCACAGTATATATATATATATATATATATATATATATATATATATATATATATATATATATATATGTGTGTGTGTGTGTGTGTGTGTGTGTGTGTGTGTGTGTGTGTGTGTGTAAAGGGTTGGTTTAGAGAAAGGTAACCTTTTAAGTTTCATTCACTTTCTTTGGAGGTATGAAAAGAGGAACACTATCACAGAGGCAGGAGAGAACTCTCTATAATAACCTTGATGCAAAGTTTATCCCATACATGACACTTGGAAAGTTACTGAATCACTATGTGGGTCATTTTTGATTGTTTTGTTGGGTTTTTTTTCATCTTTAAAATTGGTAAAATAAACTGTAATTGGCCTACAATTACTGTGAGAAATAAGGAATGTAAAATACCTTGAGCATTCCCTGAGACATACCTTTTCAGTAAATGTAAGCTATAGTTACCATCACTAACTTTATTCTTTCTCAGTTCCTGTCCTATTCTGCCACTATTACTGGGAATTGTATTTATTTTGTATTATTTAATTATCACAACAACCTAGAGAACTTACTAATCACTATTCTCGCTTTATAGATAAGGGTCAGAGAAAACATATCACCTGCTTAGAGTCACACAGCAGGAAAGTGGTAAAGTTAATATAAGGTTTGACCTGAACTCAGAATATTTCTTCCTTCTCTCTTAAAGCAAATGATTTTAGGATCCAGTTTGTATTCTGTGCTTTGGGAGCATGAAGCACCTACATTCCAGATAAAACACTGCTGTTATCTTGGTGATATAGATGTGTGTGTGTGTGTGTGTGTGTGTGTGTGTGTGTGTGTGTGTGTGTGTGTGTGTGTACCAGAATCGGTTTGTGCCTGTCTCTTCAACTATATGCGCATTCTATGAATTATCTAGACTTGGACCACCAAACTGTTCCCTGTTCAACAGTGAAGCTTTGCGTCCTGACTAGGACCATGCCCACAATTCCCTACAATGTGAATGTGAACAACTAATGGGTGTGGCTGTTGGCACATCTGGGAAGAAGTGATCTAGACACTTCTTATCTCATTTGTTCCCTGTGTAAAATTCCACCTATTTGTTTTCTTGACCTTGGACTTTGACTTTGCAGATTTCAGGTATGATAGTCATTGGTTATTTGAAAAATTATAATGAAGTTTCAATAATTCTGGGGGGTAGCTAACATATTGAGACAGAAATAGTGTCATCTACTGCCTTGATCCTTTGAGATGGCCATACTCAGTTTTTCATAAGGCACTCCATTCTTTCCAAACAAGCTGTGAAATTAGAGCGCCTACCAACTCAACAGTGTCTATATCATCTGTGTTTCCTAGTTTGTTTTCAGGTCCAATGACATTATATGGCACTATCCTGGTAATACAGTCTTCAGGATATGATCATAAAATTTTTCTTGTCACATAAATTCCTGATCAAGTTTGGAGACTATCACATAATGAATGCTTTCAAAAGTGAATGGACAAAGTAATGAATTAATGAATATGGAAAAATAAGAGGTGCCAGGTGTGGTGGCACATGCCTTTAATCCCAGCACTTAGGAGGTAGGAGGATCACTGAGAGTTCAAGGCCATCCTGGGACTACATAGTGAATTCCAGATCAGCCTGGGCTAGAGAGAGCCCCTACCTTGAAAAAAAAAAAAAAAACACCAAACAAACAAAAAACAAGAGTAGTTGAGTACAAAACCAAGTAAGTATGCATACTGGAATTCTATGGCTGAATAAAAAATGTTCACAAACTTTGGGGATAACAATACCAATATGATGTAGTGTATAGGGGTTAATCTTAACAATTTCAATTCATAATCACCATAGAAACAAAAATCTGAATCCGTTAGGAAGTTTCTAGGTTATGTTGAGTTGGGAAGACCCTCACTAGATGTATGCAGCACCATTCCATGCTCTGGGAGTGTGGGAATGTAAAAAAAGGAGAAAGCTAGCTGAGCACCAGCATTCCTCACACTCCGCTTCATGACTGCAGTGGCAACGTGGCCAGCTGCTCCACGTTCCTGCCACCATGCCTTCCCTACCCTGATGGATTGGAACCTGGAGCTGTAAGCCTAAAGACACCGTTCCCTTTTAAGTTGCTTTTGTCAGCTGTTTTGTTGCAGCAAATCAAAATGTGACTGATACAGATGTCCTTACAGAGTTAAGTTCAGCATGGCATGCTGGATCCTCTGCTGAGGGAATCCCAAAGTAAATTTGGAGTGTTGGCTGGGCAAGGTTCTTTTCTGGGTTCTTTTTGTGGAAACCTACTGACAGAATCATTCTTGGCAGATTTTAGTCCCTCCTGGCAGTATTACTGGCTTTTCTATTTCCTTGCAGACATGCTTCTGGGAGCTGTTCTCAGATCCTGAAAGACAGCATACCTCCAATGTCATCTAGTTCCCTCCAGCATCAAACTACCACTAGTGGGCTGGAGAGATTGCTCAGTGGTTAAGGTGGTTGCTTCCAGAGCCTAAACACCTGGGTTCAATTCCCCAGGATCTACTTAAGCCAGATGCATAAAGAGGCACATCTGGAGTTCATTTGAAGTGGCTAGAGGCCCTGGAAAATCTCTCTCTCTCTCTCTCTCTCTCTCTCTCTCTCTCTCTCTCTCTCTCTCTCTCTCTCCTTCTCTCTCTCCTTCTCTCTCTACTTGCAAATAAATAAATAATATATATTTTTAGAACCACCAATAGTGATTCAATTTTTTCTTCTTCCCTCTTTCTGCTTCTTCTGCTATCAGAGTAAACACTATACTTCTGAAAAAAATGATTTTATCTATTTGCATATGTGTGTGCATGCAGTTACACCAGGCTCCCTTTCCTACAAAGAAATACCAGACATATTCACCACTTGTGTCTGTAGGTGCTGGGGAACTGAACCTGTGCTGTCAGGCTTTAAAACAAGCTAGTGCCTTTAACTATTAAGTTACCCCCCATTGCCCAACAGTATACTTTTAAAGAGCTCATGTGGTTGGGATAACCCATATAACTTACTGTCATATGACATTACCTAAGCAGAGACTAATGCTTACAAAATTCAAAGTCCCAGAGATTATTCAGAGAATATGCACAAAGTGACAAAGGTCTTAGGAACTGTCTTCTCTCGTGCTGTGGAAGACTCTCTGACAGAGGACTCCACTGCAAACCATACGCTGCCCTGTCTGAGTCACCATTTGATAGTCCCAGGAATGTGTGTTACTATATTGGAAGACCCAATGGGTGAAAACCAATAAATCATTTTTGTTTTCCCTTTGTGGTTTTCGAAATATATTTTCTGACTTTGCATTTATGTCTTTGTGAAATAGGTTCTCTAGCTATTACTTCCCTCCATTAAATGAACAGAATACAAATGTAGACAAAACCAGAAAATATCCTTTCAGAAAAAGTCAATGACACTAAAGGCCTTTCTCGCTTGTAGCACTGAAATTGAATTTTTATATTCATTGTAAAGGTTGGAAAAGGAAAATATCATTACACAATGCAAAGCCAGCTGGGGCCAGAGGGCCTGTCCTCACATCCACTGTGTTATAGCAACCGAGGCCATTTCTTAAGAGAAATGAAAAATATGAAATTGCTGTTTATTTGAGAGTTGTTCACATTTGCACAAAGCACTAGGTTATTTGAACAAGGATTAGTTATAAAAGCTATTTATTGCCAAATTCAAAATTCACAAAGCCAAGTATTAATATAGTTTGGATGATTAATATCTACTAGATTCCATTTTATTTGTTGTATATATATTTGTTATTCACTTGAAATCATTTTATTGGGGACCCTAAACTATTGGGGGGTTTATTTCTTTTTGGTTTACTCTGCAATCTAAAATTTCATCATATAGATTATTATATGAGTTCATGGAAGTCATAAAAGTGCTAAATGTACTGTCTATTTCTATAGTCACACATATAGATTTTATACATACACATTATATATACATATATATATAATTTTCTACAGTGTTATTGTTATTTAAGGTTTTCAGGTACAGTCAGCCTCCTGTGTGGCCCCAATACCCAGTGTTCAGCCCAAAAGGTAAAAACATTATATGCAACTCAATTTACCCCTCCAGAATTCCTGTAAAGTACTGTACCCCTTCAAGCTTTAAACCCAGTCCTGGTTTCTTCCAGCTGGGTGACGCTGGACAAGTGATTAAGTTTAGGATCACATCAACATTTTTCATATCTTTTCTCACTTTAATTTGCACAGCACAATAATCAAAGCCAATTCTATTATGCTATTATTATAAATTTTAATAATACATGTGTATGAGCATAATTACAGGTGTCAATCATACACACATATATACTTTCATATATACCTAATATGTTCGTATATTGGTTGAAATACAAACACAGGGATCTGAAGAGGTGATTCAGCAGTTAAAGGTGCCTGTTTTCAAGTCTATAGGCCAAAATCTGATTCCCCATCACCTACATAAAGTCAGACATCAAATAGAAAAGAAGTCTTGGTTCTAATTTGCCTATGGTAGTGGGAGACAGAGCCATTGGCCAGCTAGACTTGCAAATATACACTGACAAAAAGACATAAAGAATAAAAAATATTTTAAAAGGAAGATCCTGTCTAAAGTAAAATAGAAAAATACCTCAAGGTTGTCCTCAGACTCCATGTGGGCTGTGGCACACGCACACACACATTGAGACATGTCCATCCATCCATACACACACATAAAATATAGATACAATTTTCCACTGTAATGTAGGGATTTCATCTGTGAGAAACATAAAAGGGAAGATCTTTGACAATAGTAGGAGGAAATCATGAATATCATATCATGTATAATTAAAATGAAATTGTTTGCAAGTTTTAAAAGAACCTAAAAGATAAAATCAAGCTTCACAGAAATTGTAATTTTAAGTAATTAGACATATCGAAAATACTCAAGCTGTATGAATCAGAAACTGATTGAATTCCTGGGAATAAACTTGGGAAACGAATAAACAAAAACTACAATGGAAACTATGGCATACTGAGATTAACGAAAACTAACTGCATTAGTTAATGTGAAGGGCGTAAAGCATAGTTCAGCAGCTGTGTTCACATGATTTTCTCTGACACACTCTGAGTAATTATTCATGCCTCATTTCACACGAGATGGAATAATGTGATGTAACTAAAATATGTCTATTCTGTCTTCCCAAAGCAGGACACCTCTTGTTTTAAGGTTTTAACAGCCGATGGTCAAAAGAATTCTAGCAGACACGTTTTCAAATGAGCATGACTACAAGTTCAACAAAAGTGTTCTTTTTTATCACAGCAAATCAAAACAACTGGTTAAACTAAAGCTCAGCCTGGTTCATTTTACAGCTTTAATTGGTGCCAAAGCCCCTTGCCCAAAGCTCAAGTAACAGAAGGGCATTATCAAGTGGCCACAACAGAGCTCCCACTTTCCTGTGGCCCACATTAAAAAAACCTAATGTGAAGTCCTTGTGCTATAACTCATGCCTTTTTTCTTAAGATGTTTTAAGAACATTTGAGGATTTCCCATTAGGTAGACGTGCATCTCACTGTTAAGTGCTATTCACATACAGAAACACTAGCCTGTGTGACGTAAACGCTGCTCTGAAGGGTCTAAAACACACCCTCCTAATTTACACATCAAGTCATCATGAACATATGTTCAACCTACACATTTTTAGTTTGGCAAATACTGATACAACTAACACAAAGAGCAAAAAATAGAACTTTACCAGAAACAAGAAATTACTCTCAAAAGTGAAAGTCCTTTCTGCCTATCTTAGAGTCATTCAATGACCTATCTGGATGAGCACTATTATTTTTTTCTTTTGCATGTGCATATGTGTGCACACGTTTTTATGTTCACCTGTGGGTGTACATGCACGTGTGTGTATATATGGATGAAGATCAAAGGTTTTCACCAGATGTCTTCATCAGTCATGCTTCCCCTTAGTTTTTGAAATATATAAACATACAGAAATGTGATCGTTTTCTTGACCCAGGCTTTCATGTTTCACTGGCAAGTGCTTTTAACCACTGAGTCATCCCCCTAGTTTTTGTCAGTCTGATGATCTCTGCCTTTTATTTGTGGTGTTTAGATGACTGGTATATGAGATGATTATTGATATGGTTGAGTTTAGATACATGATTTGTTTTTTCC
The DNA here is from genome assembly GCA_004024765.1 of Zapus hudsonius. NCBI lineage: Eukaryota > Metazoa > Chordata > Mammalia > Rodentia > Dipodidae > Zapus > Zapus hudsonius. The sequence goes on along the minus strand of PVHP010016903.1, from coordinate 5,042 downwards.
CATCATTTGCTCTTTTTTTTCCTCTTTTTCAAGATAGATTTTTAAGAACTGTTTATTTTTTGCTATTTTGATTAATTTTAAGTTTATTGAATTTCTTATAGATCTCCAGATAAACAGAACAAATTGTGGGTGTATTTATCCATAGGCAGCAGAATTCCTCTTAAGAGATAGCTAACAAAACTGTGGAAGTTTTGACTACCTACTAGGACACTGGAGACCAAGGGAATTCTTGGAGTTCAAGTCTTAAGGCTTAAAGCTGCTATATTCTTCCTCCTGGACAGTCAATCTTTTTCTTAAGGCTTTCAACTGATTAGTAGGCTGTCTTATATTATGACAGGTAATCAGCCACATGTAATATCTATTGGCACAAATATTAATTCCATTCTAAAGTACTTGACAAGAACAGTTAAAATACACTTTGATCAAATACCAAGATTACATAAAAAATTAACTGACACTTAAGGTAGTTGTTTTAGAGTTTATAGAAAATATCTTTAACTTCTCTTTGTCTATCATCAATAGTATATTTCTTTACATATAATAAAACGATCTAGGCTGTTGTTTTGAACATGTTATTTTTACATATAATACATTCAAAACTTACTGTCTTCAAATAATTGGTTATCTTTTGTAGATATTTAAATAACAACAAAACATGTTTTTATATCTTCATTGAGTTGAACCAGGCTTCTAGTGGTAGCCTTTTTCATTTCCTTTAGTGACTACAACTAATCCTTTATAGATCAGATGTCTATCAATTTCTGATATATAACAATGTCTTTATTTTTTTATTTTTGAAAAAATATTGTCTTTAAACAAAGAATCTACTTTGACTTTTTTTCAAGAACTTTAAGGGTTTTTTTCCATTGTCATATAACTTACATTGATTATTGGGAAGACTCTTCTGTCAAACATACAGCTGTCTTTATGTACAGAATGTTTTCTTCACTCTGGCCCCATGGTTTACTTATTTTTAACAATATTTATTAACGGACAGGATCAGAAGTTGTTTATTTATTCACTTAAGATTTATTTTCAAACCCAGCAATTTCTGAACTTTTCCTATTTTTCTAAGTTCTGCTTGCAAACCCAGCCATCATTATATGGTGATATTTCTCTGTCATACCTTTTCTTTCTCTCTACCTATCTTTTCTATCTCTCTCTTTGTCTGTCTCCCATTTCATTCATTTGTTCATTTATTTATTTATTATTGATATATTATTTATATGCAAGGACAGTGGGGTGGGAGAGAATGGGCAGCCATGGACTCTATTCGCTGCAACTGGTTTTCTGTGGGTACTGCTATCTCTCCAGCCCATCATCTTTTTAAAAATATATATATTATTATTATTTGTAAGGAAAGAGAAAATGGGTACAACAGGCCTCTAGCCACTGCAAAAAAATTTCCAGATGCATGTATCATTTTGTGCACTGGCTTTATGTGAGTACTGGGTAAATGAACCTGGGTAGTTAGGTTCTGCAGGCAATGTCCCCAGCCCACCTTTCATCTTACACAATGGACACAATTCAAGTAACATTTACAATACTACCTACAACTATAGGCCAACTTTCATGATCACACATTCCTTGGACACATTGTTCTCCAATTACTGGAGGTGATTGTTTCCTTTTTCTTTCAGTCATCTAAAGCAGTGCTGCCGGTTTTTTTTAAACTTCTGTTACCATTATCTTTGTTGAAAATTTTTCAAAATTTTATTCTTTAATTGCTGCTTTTCTGGATTCTACCTACTTCCTGTTTCAAAGTAAATGGCAAATTTTAATGTATTTTTATAGCAGCAACTTATTCTCAGATATAGATTTCAGCAAAACTTACCACTTAATGAGTAACAAACCACTCTAAATATTAAGGGTTAAGTACAACTATCTACTAATTTGTAGATCTTCTGAATAGCCCTACTTTTAATAGCTTAGTTGATATCTATACTGCTCATTCATATGTCTGTGATTTGGAGCCTGGATGATCTGGGATGGTGTTCCATAAATGTCCTGTTGTTGGTAGACTGTCAGATAGCCTATGAACCTTCATATTCCATTAAAAGAACAGAAGTGGGAACAGAAGTACAATATGCTGGTAGTTTCTAAACCCCTATTATAGCAATATTTTTGAGACAGGATTTCATGGAGATCAGGCTGACCTTGATCTCATAATCTTCCTCTACTTCCCTAGTGCTGGGATGACAGGCATATGCTCCTTCATTCGGCTGATTGTGACAGTTTTAGGATTGCTCCAAGCTAATCACAAGGCCATGCCTAGGACAGCTATGAAAAAGAACAAAACAAAACAAAAATGTTTAAAACGTCCTGTTAAAATTTTGAAGTTTTGAATCTTTTGGGGAAGAAAGTCTCCTTTCCTTTAGGATTTTCACTGTAGGAAATATTCTTGCAACTGCAACAGAAAAATGGAATATGTCAACATAGTTAAATAAAAATCTATCAAAGCACATGTGGAAGATGTTGATATTGTGAATTTAGTATGAAAATGTGTGGGTTCTTTCAGATGATTTGGTGCATCCTATACAAAGAGGCATTACTCCATGGCTTATTATCCTTTAAATTGGAGCCTTTAGATAAACCAAATATTCTGAAAAATGATCAAAAATTCTTGCAACTACACCTTCTTTACTATAGAACTGTAAATTTAAAACATTAGTCATTCCTCATTTTGTGTGACTTAGAAAATAAAAATTTCCATTTATTCTGTTCTGAGTTCAAACAAGCTACTGACTTATTTTGGAAATGCACTTTCTCTTTTGGATGCAGAGTGGCTTCTGGTTTTGAAGAGAAACCAGAACTACTATGATTTGCTGAAGGTTTATAGTCTTTGCTTCTGTAACCATTTAAACTGCAATGAGCATAGACTATGCATAATCACACTGTTTTACAACCTACCTTCCCATGATGTCCTCTAGTAGATGCTAAATTCCTGAATGTTCTACTCTGCCAACATTGATATTGTCTATTTTCTTGAAGTCCAATCTCCTGTGGAGTACCTGACCCCTATGTATTCTCTGTTCCTCTTCTACAACTCACTCATGTCAAGGTTGGACTGACAGCATTATACTTATTTGGTGGGAGTTGCTGATTGGAATCCAATCACTGACCATTAAATAAAAACAAGCAATCATGAGGCATTATGGAAAACACTTCTAGACATTTCTTCAGATTTTACTCAATATAACAGCATCATCATTATATGAATTATATTTATATATGTCCATATATATGTGTGTGTGTATTTCTTAGTCTCTTGTCATTTATAACTAAGTCAAAAATATTCACTACTTTGTTACTTGTCAAGACTGTAAAATGCATGAATATACTAGTGAATATGTTGCACAAATTCTTCCTTTCCCATAGAGTTTACAGGTTAAGGAAGCAGATATACACACACAGGTGAGATGGTGCAATACCAAAGGAAACATATTTAAGGGAAACATAAAATATTATAGGAGAAAATATATAGTAACTTCTCCTTAAATAAGGTTGTGGTGGCTTGAATATAAATGTTTATCCTTCATAGCCTGAGGTATTTTAATTAAGATTAAACTTCCTACTTAAGTCTCTACCAGGCAGGGCCCTACTGGATGATCAAAGTTGACATTAAAAGTAATGGACTGTGTGCTTGGTAGAAGGATAGAGAATGGAAAAATACAAAAGATACATAGTTTATCACATAAAAATTGAAGCAAATTTGAAGTTTCAGGCACATCAACTGATTTTAGGTTACATCAGTTACAACTGTTAACATTACTGCCCCCATTGAAGGTGGGACAGTTGATCTGCATGGGAACAGTGGGAATGATGCCTGACGACGAGCCATGGAAGGCTAAAGCTAAGAAGAATACAAATTCTTTTGAAAGGAGGGGATTGAAGGAATACTGGTGAAGGAGTACCCTGATCTTCAAGGTCAAGCTTCATTCCCCTCCAGATTTACAGACTAGCCTATGCTGCCTACCTGGTACTGGTTGTTAATGCAGGGAAGCATGTCATGAAGTGCACATGGTTCCAGGAGCCACCGACATGTGGCAATGTGAAGCAGGGTTGAAATCCCTGTATGAAGATCAAGTACAACCATTGTATGGATCTAGGAAGCTAAACCATGGTTTGCGTTATAGACCCAAGTATCTTCTAGGCAGGATTTTAGAATGGCTGATAAGGAGAGCTTCCAACTTTGGATGGAGATTTCCCTAGGCTATGGGCAGCCCAGATGGAGGGGTGGAATTAAAAATCTAGAGACTTTATCTCTGGTTATAGATGTTGGACTTAAAAATACAGGTGTTCTATGTTTGACTGTGAGTTACTGATTTTGCATTGGCCCAGTCTCTCCACATTATGCTTTTTTGCACTGGGAATAGTCTGTGCCATTTTGCATTGGACGTATGTAATTTGTGTTTTGATTTTACAGGGTTCACAGTTAAGTGCGAATGCAAAAACCCTCAAATAAGGTTTTTGGACTATTGAACAATGTTAAAGTTGATCAAGACAATGGGGACCTTTGAGGTTAGACAGAGTGCAATTTGCATTGTAAGATAATCATGACTCTCTGGGGATGAGGGGTGGAATGAGGTGAATGGAATGTAAACAATTGTCTCCCATAGACTTAGGTATTTTTTTTTACAGAGATTAAACTTCCTATTTAAGTCTCTGGCAGACTGAGCCCTGCTGGAAGGAGTGCATCACTGGGTCTCTAAAAGTGTGTCTAAGCCAGTGTGAGCTCTGGCTGCTCATGCTTGCTGCTGCTCATTTTATCTCTATGCTATGGATATATGGTAAAATGAGCAGTTTCATCTGCCATGTTGAAGCTGTAAGCCTGAGATAAAACCTTTTCTTCCCATCAGCTGCTTCTGATCAGCTGTTTGTCCCAGTAACTAAAAGGTAACAGTAACAAAAGAGGAAAGAAATATTGATTTATAGACTAGGCCCCTTTTAGTAAGCCTTTTTAATTAACATATAATTGGGCACTTATACACTATCTCATAAAAATATATGATGATTTTTAAAATAAAAAATATACCATGTGA
>PVHP010016902.1:13682-35293 GCA_004024765.1 Zapus hudsonius | reverse complement strand
ATCCAGAGGTACGGACAGGAGAAACTGGCTGATTACTAGTCTATCCATGGTCCCCTGTCACAAGGACTGATCCAGATGACCCATGGAGGAGGTTATCCAGTTGAGGGGGGAGGGGAGGGCAGTGGGGAATTGGGGATAACAACTCATTGTTTGCCCACTAAATAAATGTTGTAACTCATTATGGACAATAAAAAAAAAAGAAAAGAAAAAAAAAATAAAAAAAAATAAAAATAAAAATAAAAGGAATGATGAAACTGAAGGTTAAAAACAATGTTAGTACTAGTAAATTTTCCCTATGTCATTTTCGTCATCTATAAAACTGAAATAATAATACTGATAAATACTGCTGTTCTGATGGTATTATTAGAAGCCTTTGATTACTACAGTGTGCTTAGTCTGTTCTGTCTTTGGGTGATCAATTCTGTACATTAAGTATTTTTATTTCTAAGATGCTTTATCTTTCTTACTGTGATGGTTTGAATGTAAAATGTTTCCCATAGTGTCATATGTTTGTGATTAAGTCTCATACTTAATCTCTAGCTGATGGAGCCTTTGGGAGTTGGAGCTTTGCTGGAGGACATGTGTTACTGGGAGTGGGCCTTGGGATTCTATAGTGCAGTGCTTATCAGTGTAAACAAGCTTACTATCCGTCCTTCCCCACTGCTGTGGAGATGAGACACCCCACTTCCCCTCTACCATGTTTTCTCTGCCATGATGAAACTTCTTCTCAATACCCTAAACTTCCATAAGCTGCTGCTGGTTGGTATTTTATCCCAGCAACAAAAAGGTAACTGCTACACTTATATAACACTCTTGAAGCCATCAGAGTTCCAGATACTTTATATATAGTACCCCTAAGTTAAGTAGCCCCTGGGTCAAAAACAGGCATTTACTTTTAAGATGAGAACTAAGAGTGTATGAAGCCTTAGCATTTTAAAAACCGAAACAAACTTCATAATGTAAATCTTCACTATGAGTGTCTCCATTTCTCTTTGCTTCATGATTTGATTTTCTTAAAACTGCATTTCGAATCTCCAAACATTGAAATGCAGGAATAAAACCAGTTACATAAGTGCATTGGGAAGGAGGGCCTTTGTTCCACCTTTTTCAAGTGGGCCTCATGGCTTACTAGAATGTACACTGAAGGATTCTCTTCAACTCTTCATGGGAACGTTGTGAATTCAATATGATGACATTTGCAAATCTTTCTTTCTTTAGGAATGAATAAAATATTGTACACGTGCCATCGTTGCAGAGTATAAAGGCAAAGTGAAATTGACTGAAACATGTTGTCACTCCAGCTAGAATCTGGGTTGAGTCCACACACATGGTTTCTTATTCACCTGCAACAAGGCTGTGACACCAACAGTGTGGTAAAGGTAGGAAAAGACGACATACTTTGGGACAAAATCCAACCTGGGTTGCTTAGTAACTGGGTGATTTTAGGCAGGTGATTTGATTTCTGTAAGCTTGCTTATTTTGTAAAACGAACTGACATTTACCACCTGGTTAGTTATCTGAATGATTCACAGCACACATTATACCTAGACACTCAGTCACTGTTGCCAAGAACTGCTCTGCATACTTACAAATTAGGAAAACACAAGTGTGTGTGTGTGTGTGTGTGTGTGTGTGTGTGTGTGTGTGTGTGTGTGTGTAGCCCACACACATGTACGTGTATATGGGTGTGTACAGTTGGAGGTCAGAGGACAACCTTGGGGTTCTATCCTTTATCTTATTCAAGCTAGTACCTCACTTGCTCTTGCCAATGCCAGACTAGCTAACCTTTGGGAATCTCCTGACTCCCACCTCCCATTGCCCTAGTGGCATTATGATTCCAGATGTGTGCACTACTTGCATCTGGTGCTATATTTGGCTTCTGGAGATCTGAATTCTAGTCATCAGATTTGTGCAACAAGTGCTTTTAGCCAGAGTCACCTCCCTAGTCCAAAACAAGGTTAGAAACCTAAAATGGATTTGATTGTGTGAATGGACATACACATCCCACTTGGCAACACTTCCCACAATAGTATCAAACATTGTTAAAAACATTACAAAATCAAGACAGCTCTTCATTCTGGATTCAAGGCTCTATGTTTTGTCCCTAGAGTTGAAAGGACAATTAAGCTGAAAAAACTAAACCTATGCTTTAACATCTCATAAAACAAAACATTGATATTCCTACCCTCTTATTCATATAATTGCTCCTATGGGTGGACTGACCAGAAGAGAGCTACAGAAATATATAAAGCATGCATATTATCAAAAGGGAACTTTTCATTCAATGTTATTTTTCCCTAAAACTTGAAATTAAAATTATATAGAAAAAATCTCATAAAGATGGAGAGTAGAACAGTAGTTACCAGGAGCCAAGAGATGGATGACATATTGATAAAGAGAATAAATTTGCAGTTATAGCATGAATGATTTCTGGGGGCTATAGTTAATAGCAATATACATTTAAATATACAGTTATAATATGAATGATTTCTAGTTAATAGCAATGTACATTTAAAATCTCTCATTACACACAACTAGGTGAAATGAGGTATATACTAATTATCTTTATTGTAGCAATCATTTCAAAATGTATGTGCACATCAAAACACGACTTTAACGCCTTGCACACACCTTTAATCCTAGCTTTGGGGAGACAGAGGTGGGAGGATCCCTGTGGGTATGAGGCCAGCCTGCAACTACAGAGTGAGATCCAGGTCAGCCTGCGCAGGAGAGAGACTACCTTGAAAAAGAAAACAAAAATAAATAAAATAAAAACAACACGTTGTACACCTTAAATACATATATATATATATGATTTTTTGTCAGTTTTGCCTCAAGCTATACATAAATAAGTGCGGGAAAGTGCTAAAACTATAAGAACATCAATATATAATGAATTAATTTTCTATTTAGGGGTTTTGATATATATCTTTTATGTTGACTCCAAATTTCTTAGCTTAAACAGTGGTATGCCTGACTCACAGATGTGTGTCACCAGGCTTGGCATTGCCTTTAACTCTTCTCACTGATAATCCTTTTCCTCTTTTTCCTAATGCTTGGAAAGCAGAGCCTCCAGTTTTTCATCTGTACTACTTCAGGTATCAGTTTTCTGTTTAAAATCTGTTTTCACACATATCAAAGCTGAACAGCCTCCAGGAGCTCTTCCCACCATGGTAGCTGTCTGTTATCTCAATCTTTTCCTATTTAGGTGAAGGAATTTCTCAAGGGGATTTTTTTTTGGGGGGTCTCTGTTTTAATACTATCTCTTCCCTTTAGTTTGACAGCACAAGAAAAAAATTTCAACTGTGGAAGGAAGCCCCACAATTCCCAGTGTGACTCATTTTTCTATTCAGTAAAGCCAATTTCTCACCTTTTTCTGAGCCTCAGTCAACTATGTCTCTCTTGGACCTCATTAGGACTATTGCAATGTTCTTCCTTCACTTAGCCTATTGGATATAAAAAGGCTCATACTTATCCCCTAACATATATCAAAATCATATTTGAAAAAGCACCTGACTCAGCACATTGAACTAATATGTGAATTTGACAATTTACCATATTTTTTAAGTAAAACAATTAAAGTCCAAACAAAAATCAGTTGTTTTCATGGCACAAAACACCCTCAAAGTAACAAAAATTTCTATGCTGATTGTCCTTTTGTAATTGAGATATAAATACTATGTATAGTATTTATGATAGTAAGTCCCTTTACAATTATCACTAAAATAAAAATAATAAATAAAACACACAGAGTCTGTAGACATTTCAGAAGGTGGGAATGCCAGGTGTAACCCTAAGTGACCACACCCAAGGGCTTTCTGGTGCTATTGTAGGCGTTTCCACAACTGTCCCAGGGATTTAGTAGATTTTTAAAACTGGGTTAGGCAAGCTTGGGTTGTCATTCTCAGAGCTGGTTTTGGCCTACCATCTCAGTGTCTCTCATTTTCTACCCCTTCTCCACACAGAATGCCCAGCCTTCTTTTGTTTGCTACTTCTCAGCAACCTTGCTTGGCCCCCCTCTCCACCTTGGCTTTACTGGAACAGTCCCCAGAGAAGTCCTCCAACCTGCATAACTGTTGTCTCTGGCAATGCCTGGCTCTGTGTTTGGCTAAGTTGCTTAATAATTTTTTTAAATATATATATATTTATTGACCATAATGTGTTACATTATTTAGTGGGCAAACAATGAGTTGTTATCCCCAATTCCCCAATGCTCCTCCTCCCCATCCCCAATCAGCTGGATATCCTCTTCCGTGGGTCGTCTGGATCAGTCCTTGTGGCAGGGGACCATGGATAGCCTAGTACTCAGCCTGGTTCTCCTGGCCCAAGTGTGTTGTTACTGAGGGGTGTCATGCCTCTGGATAGTCTCCTCCACCAAGGCTCTCACAATCTTTCCGCCCCCTCTTCCGCTCAGTTCCCTGAGTTGTGGTGGGTGAGTATTAAGGCTGCTTTAATGTTGTGTGCTTAGGGGACTTTATGTTGAAAATTGTTGGTTTCTGTCACCCTGGCTTATCCTGTGTTGATTGAATGGCTGTGGCTGTGAGTCCCTTGTTCATCTCATCATTCTCTGTGGGGCTCCATAAGGATCCTCCACGGTATGACTGTGGTGGCTCATCTCTTGTGAGAATCTCTGCTATTGGCCTACAGTCAGTTGGTAGGGCTAGATGGGCCACAACTGTCTCGCTGCATCCTGAAAAATACAAACACAATCTCCATTGGAGTGTGAGGTCAGTATAGGTTAACAAATATATACCATTCTGGATTACCTAGATTCTATTTTTAGTAGCTTCCCTGTCAATCGGTCCCATAGTGCATCTTTTCTTGGGAGCCCAAGAGTACAGGATCCGGTGCATATCGCACTGATTCCCCAGTTCCAGTCACGGGCTTCCCCTCACTGAGTGGAATATTTGGCCGAATTTAAAAGCTGTTGATTGTCTCCCCCAGGCCCAGGCTCCTCCATTGCACTAGTGCTCTTTTCTTGGTTCGCTGTTCTCTCCCAGTAGAAGGTGTAGTCATCCTACTCATGACCGTAGTCTGTGTTTCATGCCAGTGATCTCTGTTTACTCCAGCGTCGTTGATCAGCTTCCCTTGGCAGCTTGTGCAGTGCCTTCTATCACTGCATTAACTACCATCTGGGGGCTGGATACCATTCTGGACCTTGATGGGTCTCTCGATGCTGATCGATGGCATTCTGTGGTTTCTTCAGCAACAGGGTTTTTCCTCAGGCCTAGGGAGATCATTCAAGAGCTTGACAGAATTCTGTCTTGTTTTAGTTGCTTAATAATTTTGAATTGACACAGCATACTATGAGAATTAGCAATAGCTCTGTGACATCCTGGATGCATTAGTAGGCATTTAGTAAAAGGTGACTGCTATTATGTTATGCATGGTGTTCCTGAACACAACACTAATTCCACCCGACCATCTCCCTCTGTCTTCGGAGTCCCCATAGTCCACTGATTTCTTCCATCATTCCCGTTATGCCTACGTCCTAGGATAAACATCTTTTACCTAAATATGCTTTACTCCAGGTATAAACATAGATAAAATATGTATGCAAATCAAACATTACTGATAATAAGTCATACATTTATTTAGAACAATTATTTCGTATGCATATCATTTTAATGTATACTGAAGACAAAAGCAAGTTTGCATGCTGTTTATTTTCACATAGAGAACTAAGTCTTAGCTGAGAATGTGATACTGCAGGCTACAGAGCATCATCAACAATTTCCAGAGTTGTTTCATGTTTTGATTTTATAATCATCAGTGCTGAGAATGCCACTTTGCATAAATACATAGTACAAGAAGGCACAAGTATTACTTAGAAAATATTCAGAAATTGTTAAAAATTTTGTCCTAACCCCAAGCCAAAATTCATTTAAGGATTTTTAAAAATAAAACTCAGGGCAGCAACTCATTAATATTATAGTCAAACATTTTGATACAAACAACCTAAAGACTTACTAATTTGATACTTGCATCTAGAGAAATGATAGCAGAAAAAATAGCAGTAAGTTTGCAGCAATCAATGTTCACATCAAAAATCTCACCCAAAGATCTCATCGATGTGATTCAAGGAACTGGATCAAATGCCAAATTAGTAGAATGCAATTCTTTTCAACAGCTATTTTCCAGAAAATTTCATTAGCTAGAAGAAATGTCAGATTCCTGAGTACATATATCTAATCAAGATTGAATCATGAACAAAATAAAATCCTGAACTAGCAAATAAGAGATTGAGGCAGTAATGTCTCCAGTCAAAGAAAAGTTCATGAGCTACACTGCTGAATTCCATCAAACATTAAAGAAGAATTAAAACAAGTCTCATATAATTCATAGGAAAAAACATTTCCAAATGTGTTCAATGAAACAAGATATGACCATGTTAAAGAAGAGAAGAAGAAGGTAAAGACTAATATCCTTTATGAACATCAATACCAGAAATACTCAACAAAATACTAATAATCAGAACCCAACAGCCTATTAAAAAGACATTATTTTGATTAAACAGGATTCATCCCAGAGTTGCAAGGATCATTCAACACATGCAAATCAATGGATGTGCTACCCCACACCAGGTGAAAAACTGAACAAAACTGTAAAATCATCTTAATATATTGAACAAAAGGTATGCCACAAAAGTCAACATCTATATTCATGATAAAAATGCTGAACATATTAGGCATAGAATAAGTGTATCTCAACATAATTAAGTCCATTTGTAAAAAGCCAGCAGCTAATATACTGAAGGGAGCTAGCTGTAAGCTTTTTCACTAAGATCTGTACCAATGCACGGATGCCCATTTTCACAATTTTTAATTAACATAGCACTGGAAGTCCAAGATAGAACAATTTGGCAAGAGAAGGAAATACAGAGCATCCAAATTAGAAAGGAGGAAATTAAATTATTACTGTTAGCAGACAATATAATTTACATATACAAAAGCCCAAAGATTCAAACAAAAATATAATAAATGATGACAAACTAAAAAATGAATATCATATGATACAACACTGACATACAAAACTAATAGTGTTGCTATATGCCAATATAAATTTGTCTAAAAGAAAAATTATGAAAGCCATCCCATTAATGATAGCTATTTAAAAATGATAAGCTGCCTGGGGATAAATTTCATCAACTAGGTAAAAGATCTCTACAACGAAAATTATAAAACATTGATGAAAGAAATTGAAGGCATAGCACAACAAAAGCAGAGTAGTGGGCCTTGTTCATGGGGTGGCCGTCTATAGATTCAATAGAATCCCAATGAAAATATGAATGTCAGGCCTGCAGAGATGGCTTAGCAGTTCAAGGCTCTTGCTTGTAAAGCCTGACAGCTGGGTTTGATTCCCCAGTACCCACATAAAGCCAGAGGCACAAAGTGACACATGTGTCTAGAGTTTGTTTACAGTAGCAGGAGGAGGCCCTGGCGCAGTCATTTTCTGTCTCTCTCTCTCTCTCTCTCTCTCTCTCTCTCTCTCTCTCTCTCTCTCTCTCTCTGCTTGTGAATATTAATAAAAACTTGAAAAATTTATCACAGGGCTGGAGAGATGGCTCAGCGATTAAGGCACTTGCCTCCAATGCCTAAGGCTCTGGGTTCAATTCCCTAGGACCCACATAAGCCAGACCCACAAGGTGGTGACCCTGGTGCATTCTCTCTCTCTCTCTCTCTCTCTCTCTCTGTATCTCTCTGCTTGAAAATGAATAAATAAAATATTTTAAAAAAAAAAGAAAAATTGATCACTGACAATCTTCACCAAGCTGGAAAATAAACCTAAAAAATATATATATGTATCTTGAACAGAAAGCATGAAGCAGGAAGCATTACACTACCCGACTTTAAATGTATTAGAGAGCTGTAGCCATCAATCTATTACAGTACTGTTACTGGAACAGACACTAACCCCTGGAACATGATGGAGGGCCTGGACATCGGCCTGCACCTCTGAAGCCAGGTGATGTTTTGACAAGAATGCCCATTAGGAAAATCATAATCTTTTCAATAAAGAAGAATAAAACAAAGAGTTTTGTAGCTCTCACCAGTTACTAAAACAAAACAGATGAAAGACTTCAGTGCAGTCAATGAAACTACTGGAAGAAAACTGGGGAAATGCTTCAGCACACTGGAATGAACAAGACTTTTCAGAACAGAACCCAAAGCACAAGCAATAGAAATAAAAATATTTCAAATTAAATATTTCCAGTGAGGAAAAGAAATGGTAATCCAAGTGAGGAAGCAATTTACAGAAATGAAGAAAGTATTTGCAGATGTGAAGTATGGCAAGGGAGTTCCAAGACCTCAAAAGCAAAATAAATAACTGGGCCCAAATTGGGCAATAGACCTGAGTGATTTCTCAAAAGAATGTCTACAAACAGCCAACAGGTGTGAAAAGGTGTTCACTGCCACCAGCCATCAAGGAAAAGCAAACTAAAACTTCAATGAGATATGAACCATTGTTTTCCAAATGACACAGGATAATAACAAATTCTGATGGGAATATGGAGAAGAGGAAAACCTGCCACACTGTGGGTAAGAGTGAAAAACTGCCCATCCATTATGGAAAACAATGTGTAAATTCCTCAAAAAATTAAAACCAAAATGATTCAGCAATCCCACTTGTGAGTAGGAATATGTCTGAAGTATCCAAATCACTATGTTAAAGGGATAGTCATACGTTACAAATGTTACAAAAAATATAAGTGAATAAATTAATAAGGAAATAGCAAGTATCTAAAACACATATAAATGATGATAGTGCTGGCCACACTGACATATACTAGTATTCAGGAAACAGAAATGGAAGGATCACTTGAGCTCAGAACTTCAAGTCTGGTCCAGTCAACATAAGAGGACTCTAGCTAAAAAAATATATGTGGTGATAAGAAAGAAACCAAACAGAATGTCCATCAATGTGAAAATCACACATCATGGAATATTACATGTGGTAAAGGTATGTGTACAACTTAAAATAGTTCACTTTAAGACATTATAAAGTAATTGAAACCATGTCATATTGACAGAGACAGAGAATTCTGTAGAAAAAGAACACAACACAGAAATACATCTAAACATATATGGGTAATTGATGTCTGCAAAGATGCAAATATAATATACAGGATAAATCATAGTTTTTTTCCCAAAATGTGCTGACTAGATAGGTATATCTATGCAAAATAGTGAAACTCAAACCATATCTTTCACCATATACATAGCTTACCTTGAAATGAGTCATAGACTTGTATATAAAGCCTAAACTTACAGAATTTTAAAAGAGAATTTAAGGGAAATCATTGTGAAAGATACTTTGGCAAAGATATTTTTTATACTATTAAAGCAGAAAAGAACAAACATAAATGAGATTGCATCAACATTGAATTGAATCAACATTAAATTACCATTTAAATATAGAGATAAAAGGCAAGATGTATGTGAACCAGAAAAAGAACTTTTTTGAGGCTATGTGAAAGACTATCAGTTGTAACACATATGAAGCATTAATCTCCATTATCAAGATTTACAGAAACTCCCAGAATTTCAGCAGAAGTGCTAGTTAGGCCATCTGCCCTGCACTCAAGATGGAGTGCCATTGCTAATGCTGATGGAGGGCCCATATATGAAAAAAATAAAGAAAAATAAAGCATTTAAAGTCAGAAATGCCATACAAATATCAAAATTGAAAGAATATGATTACTTGAGCAAGCAAAGCAAAATTAGAAGACAATGTCTCTCAGCAGCTGCCCACAGTTCTTCTTGAAGGCATGGGGTCTCATGATCCCCTCTTCTACCCATGATGGAATGTTGATGGGCTCAGGCTTGTGTAGGAACTCACAGCTGCTGGGAGTTCATGAGTGTAGCAGCCATGTCATGTCCAGAAGACAGCATTTCACAGCCCACCTCCCATCCTCTGGCTCTTATATTCTTTCTGCATTCTCTTCCAAAATGTTTCCTGAGGCTTGGAGGAAGTGATAGTGATGTTACATTTAGGGCTGAGTCTACAGGAATCACTAATTCTTGGCACTTTGGAATTGACCTCTACCCACTACAAAAAAGAAGCATCTCTGCTAGAGGTGGAGAGCATTACTAATCTTTTTAGAAGGTCATTGTACAACGTATCAATTTAGCATACAAACAATACTGTCTTCCTCCCAGGGGGCCCATGATCTCTATGGACTTTTGGACAGGTTTATAGTGCCATACACGAATTCCTTCCTATGGAACAAACCTCAAATTCAAGCAGAAGTTTATAGGTCACACACATAAAAGTCATATAGTGGTCATTACTCCAGTGAACACTTACTACTTGGCCAGTGGGTTATAGAGTACACAGGGTCCAGAGCTGTGTAAGACTCTTGATGACTTTTCTGCTTCACCAGCCTAAATAGCATCTTGCAGCAAAATGAAAGCTAGCCAACAGTGAAGAAGCTTCCAGCTCAGTTGAAGCTTGATTTCTCCATGCTCAGCAATGGAAGCAGGTGGTTTCTTTAGCTACAGGGATTTACCATGTAGTTTTAGTGGGTAACCATGAACAATGGAGCTAGCCTATAGCCTCCCTGTCCAAAAACTCACAAGAAAGTATCTCAACCCTGGCACTGGGATTTTTTTGGCTTATTTTTCTTTTCTTTTTTTTTAATGACCTTTTAAAAACCTTTAGCTTTGGTTACCTCTCCTCCTCATCTCCTTTGTCCTATCCCCTGCTCAATCCTGCTTAAATATTTCTTCCCCAGTATTCCCCCTTCCTTTCACACTACATGATGTACTATCATTCCCTTAATACTCCCACTCATGCTTATTCAAGCAATCCTACTGATGCTCAGAGGCCCACAAAGGAAAGAACGAAGAAAGAGATACAACTGGGATGGGGACTAGTTAGGAAGAAGAAAGGGTTCATGGAGAGTGGGAAGGGGATGAGAGAGAGTAATGAGGGGTAGGAAATTGCCAAAATAAAAGAAGGGGAAAACAGGAAATATTGAGTTTTGTTTTGGATTTTTGTCTAAATATTGAGTCTTTCAATAGTTTTTGTTTTGATGGGGAATGCTTTTTGCCATAACCTTCTGTGTTAGCTGGAATTGTACAGAGACTGCAAATGAAGAAATGACCTGGGAGGTTGGAGAGATAGCATAGTGGTTAAAGCACTTGCCTGCAAAGTCTAAAGACCTGGGTTTAATTCCCCAGTACCCACAGAAAGCTAAGATGCACAGTGGTACATGTATCTGGAGTTTGTTTGCAGTGGCTAGAGTCCCTGGTGGGCCCATTCTCTCTCTCTCTCTCTCTCTCTCTCTCTCTCTCTCTCTCTCTCTCTCTCTCTCTGTGTGTGTGTGTGTTTACAAATAATTAAATAAAATTATTTAAAAGAACTGACCTGGACTAATTGTTGATCTTTTTGATCTGTATTTTCATTCAATATTTTCTTCTGGCTGTCATTCTGGATAATTTCTTCTGTTTCATTATTTACTACATTATATTACTTTACCTCCGTCTGACTTGTTAAAACTGATACATGGAGTTAAGTTTTGTGTTTCACTACCTGGAAACACTGTCAAGACCATTGGCTAGGCAAACTTTCATTCTTCTTTTGGTTCTCAGAATCACCGTCCTCCATTGTCTTATGCTCAATATTTAAAAAAAATATTGTTAATAGGCCAGGTGTGGTGGGACATGCTTTTAGTCCCAGCACTCATAAGGCAGAAATAGGAGGATGGCTGTGAGTTTAAAGCCAGGCTGGCAGTACAGAGTGAGTTTCATGTCAGCCAGGACTAGAGTGAGGCCTTACCTCCTTATCTTGGAAAACTACTATATCTATATCTATCTACATCATATTCTATATAATCATCCATATCTATGTGTGTATACATTAATTTATGTTTTGTCTTTTAGTTGCCATAGTATAAGAAAAAAATCTAGTCCCTGTTTTTGTTACTTAAGTTGAAGCAGAAATGATTTCACCAAAGAAATTTAACCTACCTTTGAAGACAGTCCTACAATTGAAGAGGTATGACTGGATGGAGCTTGATGTGTGCCAGTCCATAATAGGAAAATGGTTTATTAACTAAATAGAAAGTGAATACTAGAAGCAGTTTCCTGTGAGGGTGGGAACTCAGGGCTCTGTCACACAAACACTTGTTTCTGCTTGCACTTTAAATACGTAAATTGGTATGCAGAGGTTTATAACCCTTGTTTTATTTTCATGTATTATATATATTTTTTTCTATAGAGTTCTTTAATTCTGCTTGGTTGTTGCAACATTTTAGTCTACCTAGTCTAAAATTAACATTGAAGAATTTGTTGTATTTGCCTAGAACCTCTTACTTACATCTTTCCTTATAATGTATCTTTATCATTTTCTCTTTGCTGTGATTTAAGAAACAGTTTCTTGTCTGAGTTTGCCTTTTAAGCCCAATCTGATGCTCTGTTTTAAAGGCAGACTGATTCTTCTCCAGGCATTGTTATATGTTTGGCTATTTGTTCTCTTTTCCTTGTGATTGTTTTGCATTGTTCCTTTGCTTTTTGCAATTTGGACCAATTTGTCATTCACTTCATTTTTCTCTTTGTTAACTTGAAAGATAAACCACTAAAGGTTACTTAACTTTTTTTCTGCTATTGTTCTTAAATGAATTGCTAATTATTTTGTCCATTAAGATTTTCCCTTAGGCTGGCTATTTTCCTGTACCCTTAACTCTTATTTGGTGAGCCCTTTAAAGTCTTTGAATTTATAAATTAAGAAATAGAATTCCTGAGTTTGGGAGATAGCTGAAATGGGCAAGTGCTTTCCTCACAAGCATGAAAACCTGAATTCAACCCCAAAACCCACATAAAAATAATGGTCGTGATAGTGTTAGAGTAAAATTAAAATTAGAATAAAAATAAAAAATCTCAAGGCAAGAGGGAGCTAATTATTAGTAAAAGAAAGTAAAATATCTACCCCAGAATGGTATGTTGGTATGCGCCTCCCCCACCTCACCCTGCTCCTATAACCTTGCCTTTGTTTCCCTGTAATCTTGCATCTGTGGTTAAACACGGTAAATACTGAGAATGGCCTTGTCGATGGGTTCTATAGATATGGAAGGAATGTGCAGATGCTCTGATTAATTAAAAAAAACCCTATAAAATTCCCCAAATTATAGTGTGCATTTTTAGAACTATATAAGCTCTGCTCAAACTTGGCTCTGGGCTCATTGCCTCTGTCCAGCTATGGATACGCACTGAGCCCTGGGCATGCCTGGTTATTTTTAATAAAACCATTTGCGTGTTGCATAGGAGAATTGGTCAGAGTCTTTTTTTGAGTTGGGGGTCTGGGGTCCTAACATCTTGGAGGTCCCACCGAGATCCCATTCGAGCCCCCCACCAACTGAAGATCACCAGCAACTACCCTCCTTGGGTAAATTTGATTTTTTTCTGGCGCCTTCTGTTTTTCTTTCTCTCTGCTTGCGATCGCATAGCTTCTGGTTTGGCTGTGGCTGTGAGGTGTGAGCCCCCAGCACAGCTTCTGGCTTTCTGGTGTTTGGCTGTGGCTGTGGGGCGTGAGCCCCCACCATAGCTTCTGGTTTTCTGGTTTGGCTGTGGCTGTGAGGTGTGAGCCCCCAGCATAGCTTCTGGTTTGGCTATGGTTGTGGGGCATGAGCCCCCCACATAGCTTCTGGTTTTCTGGTGTTTGGCTGTGGGGCGTGAGCCTCCACCAGCATAGTTTCTGGTTTTCTGGTTTTATTTCAGTGTGACTGTCGGCTGTGGGGTGTGAGCCCTGCCGACCGTGGCTGGTAGACGTGCCTGGGAGCCACAGGTCACAGCCCTGGAGGACACTCCAGCGGTGAGATGAAAGGATTGATGGTGTCCACTAGACGCCGTCTATCTGGGACAGTCAGAGACTGTCATTTTTCTTGCTTCAGACAAAGTGAAAGGAAAATCAGCACTCTCGTCAGTGAAATGTTTATGGAAAACTAAGTGGGGTATATGTTTATCTGTGAGTCTGGAAATTTGTTTTTTTGTTCTGTTTGTCTTTTGTCTATTTGTCTGAAATGGGACCCTCCTATTTCCAAAATCCCAGAAACAGACATTTCCCAATGCTTCCTCATAAGCCTGACTGGCCCTCTAGCTTATTGACTAATATAAGGGAAATAACACAAGGAGAATTATATATTCTTTATGATGCTGAGGTCCATAATTATTTGGGTAAACTGAGTAAAAAAACATAAGGACCAGGTTGTTCAATGGTTAGAGACATTGTCTGCTATAAGTACTATATGTTTTCTGCTTGCTTGCTTCCAAAGAGATAAAGGTCCCTAAAAAGTGTCTTTCTTATAAGTTTGTTAAGGACCAGGTTGTACAGTGGTTAGAGACACTTTTCAATGGTTATACTCATTTGGCATCCTTAGAAAGGAAAGAATCTACATCTAAGTCCTGGTAAATATAATAATTGCTTTGGGTTTTTGCAAAAGGACTAGTCATAATTAGCTTTAGAGGGATGACCACCCCAAGTCAGCTATAAGTACTAAATGATTCTCTAGCCTAAGTTTTTATAAATAGAGTGCAACTGTTCTTTTGCTTTGTAAGACCATATAAACTGACCAAGGCTACCACTGGACTTGATCACTCCAGTTATAGTTTTTGGCTCAGTGACTAGTCCTAGCTAAAGTAATCAACCCATGAGTTAAGGAAAAAGAATATTTAAAACTAGTTCCATCATTAGGCTTGCTTTGAATTTCGAGCTGTTCTTAAGAAAATCAGATGATTGAGTTATTAAAAACACCTGATGTGAATTTTTATTCTCCCTTCTGTGGTTACTTCCCTTTCCATGTTTCAACAGTGATTCTATATAATGGGTATAAGAGGAAATTGTGAATGCTAAATATGTTATGAGGTGCTAATGAGAAGGAATTTTAATGGAACTTATTAAAGGAATATATAGAATGGTATTTTTTAGAAGGTAAAAAGTAAGAATATTTATGAAGACCTGAGAGAAATATAGAAAGGATTGCAGAAGAAACTTGAAAGGATTATAGAATATAATGAGAAATAATAAGAAAAGGTTAAAAAAAAAAGATGCAAGAAAGCATACTAACTTACAAAAATTGGTGGCTGAACTAACCAAGAGCTTAAATGGCTGCTCTGAAGTCCAACTGGTGTTATTACAAAAAAAAAAAAAGGGAACAAAAAGGAATAAAATTAAAAATTAAGACCAGGGAGATAAAACAAAAGGATAAACAGCATCAATATAACAGGTTGCTTAAGGAAGGCCCCTTTCAGGAAAAGGGACATCACCAAGGATTGCTTCCTTGGAATACAGAGGGGGACACATTGCAGAAACTGTCCCAAAGGAAAATGTTGCTAGGTGTCATGGTTTGATCCAGGTGTCCCCCACAAACAAATGAATGTGTTCTGATAGATCGATCCTCAGCTGATGGCAGTTTGGGTTTTACAACCTCGATGAAGCTGTGTTGTTGGGGGTGGGCTTATGGGGGTTATAAGCCAGCTTCCCCTTGCCAGTATTTGGCACACCTTCCTGCCGCTGTTTCCAGTGCTGTGGCAGAGGTGATGTCCACCCTCTGCTCATGCCATCGTTTTCCCTGCCAGAATGGAGTCTCCCCTCGAGTCCGTAAGCCAAATAAACCCATTCCTCTACAAGCCACTTTTGTTTGGGTTCTTCCTAGGCAACAACTAGAATGATGACTGCAACACTAGGCCCTTCCAAGACCTTATTCTAGATGCTAAGGTTTAACTATTATGGTTAAGGTTATCACCAACAGCTCACAAATACTAAATTGTTCATGGGTTAAAAAATGTACAGGGAGAATTCTAATCATGCTCACCCAAGCTAACTGTATTTCTTTGTCAATATGTAAAAAAATCGAGTGTTTTAAAGGTTACTTGCTGGTATTGATTTTCTAAAATAAGGCTCTCACATCTAGGAACATTGTGAATTTTAAGAGATGGTTTCTATTTGTTTGTGCTGGTGCTACCAAATGGTCATCATGGGACTTATATAACTTTAAGGTTTGATTTCAGCCATTGTGGCTTCTGTCTTCCTATTGGGTAAATAGGTTAAAGGAACTTAAGTTAAGCTTTTATAAAATAATGTCATGGATAAAACATGAAAATTGTCTTATGTTTATAGGAATCTCTACTATATATCAGGTTAATTAATGCCTAATGTTAAGCTAACAACATTGGTTGTCACATGTTTTCTTTTTCAAAACCAGGTTGATATTGGAACTCAGCTGTTCTAATTCAACAATATCCAGACTCTGCCTTGTGAGTAATCACAGAGTCTCTATCTAGGATACTGTTTCAACAATTGTCTTGTTTTGTGTACTTGAACTAGCTATTTGAGACATGTTCCCTGCACCAGGATACAAGTTCAGACATCTGAGGACAATTTGAGTATCCAAACCCTCCTGGATAATTAGTATGTTTTCAACCATAGATGCTGTCTTGCTGGATGGTTCTTAAACTTCCAGGTTAGATCTCTATATTTAAATGTTTTGTCTGAGCCACAATTTATATTCTTAGTTCAATTTTCATAGCTTCTTGGAAATGGAAAAGATATAGAAAAAGTTTTTCTCCCTTCTCTAAAGGGGCTGAAAAAAAAAAGACAGCCTAAAAGCAACCAATCTGATTTGAGGACCACCTGGGGGTGCCTTCCCTCCAGAGGCTGGCAGCTGGATGGAGCTGAGCAACTCAAGCCCCCCAGGCAGCTTTTTGGACTTAATGGCTGAGAACAAAATATTTGCCATGTAGCCAAGAGTGCTAACTGTTTTTTTATTTCAAAAGGGTCAGAAACTATCTTTGCTTTTTTATTGGAATGATTCCAAAATACAGGCTAATAAAATAATTTTCTCTTCCAACCTAACAGCAAAAGGTATGTCTGCATACCTCCATAAGGTGTGGCCGAGGCCGGTCAGGCCTCAGGGGGGATGAAACCAAAGATAATGGCCTTCTCTGCCCTGAAGAGATGCTCAAATAAATGGGAACTTTTAAGTTACTGATAAATATATATAAATACAAAAACAGCTTAAGGATAAATTGAAATTAATATAATTTATCATCAATTGTGAAGCCTTTCTATGAAACCATTTGTTCAGAGTGAATTAAGCCTTGTAACACGTGGTATTTTCACAGAGATGAGACAGGAGGATGACAAAATGCTTAATTGACTGACAAAATTTCCTCCTTCTGGGTTGTTCAAAGGCATTTTCTTGATTCTACCATGTTTGGATTTTTAACTATTATGCAGATTTCTGTCTCCTCAGGTTGCCTCGATCAGTTTTGAAAATTCTACCAATGGGTAAATTGTTCTATATTCAAAAGTTTCAAGGTAACATTGTAAAATATAGTAAATGTAAATGTAGCTGGTCTCAGAGATCACTGTGTTTTGCCTGTACTGTTTCAAAGTGTGCAACATAAAATTATTAGCAGGGGATACCTTATATCCATAGATTATGAACTTTCTAAATATGTGCTAATAAATATTATATGGTTTGTCAGTTTCTTAAAATTATGTTCATAGAGGTGTTACATACAAGAAATGCCTGGTTCTTTTAGTACCAGTACATGTGTATATATATATATATATATATATATATATATATATATATGCTTTCTACTATTAGATAAAGGCTAAGTCAGATTGGTATGATTTCTCTAAATTCTATAAAGAATAAAACACTAAGTGTCTAGGCCAATATGTATTGGATATGCCAATATCTATCTTACAAGGTTAATATGGTTCCTCTCTGAGTGTGTTAACCACCTATATAAAAGCCAAATCCAACTGGAATCATGGAACAAATTGGGCTAATATTTTGGCCTCTGTTCCCAGGTCACAAAGGCCATGGGAGGTGAAAGGGGCATACTGGAGTGTTTTTGCACTGCATTTCTGGATGTTACATCTCCTCTGAACAAGCAGGATATGGAAGCCCGGAAACAAATCAGTGTACTGCACATACTGGAGAGTCTATTTGGGACAAATCGTCCCCCCCAACCTCCCAGCAAGGGAGAAAACCAAGGTCGGCATGACCTGGACTCTGCCTCACTGACAGCAATAATGCTAAGGAAGCCATAGCGCTTCTCCCAGACCGCAATTCCTCCTTGGAGAGCCATCGTGACACCCAAAAGGACATACTTGTTAAATCTTGGCTTTGTACCAGGTCTTAAACACTCAGAGAGAAATTTGTAACCAAGAATATATATATAATAATAAGTCTAATCCTATGACTAAATGTCATAAGCCTCCAACCATCAAAATGGTTTCTAACAGGATGGGATCTAAAATAATTATGTGATAGACAGCTCCCATGGACACTAAAGGAGTTTTGCAACACCAATCTCTGTCCCTGGCTTGCCCCAGGAAAGATTGGAAAATATATTTTAAAATTTCCTTAAGTATAGGGAAGACAAGATAAACACCTTAGCATGCTCAACTTGGTTACAGATTTGGATGCAGGCGGACTGTTGTCTGGTATGATTGTTCCTTCCATTGGAGAGGATACTGCTAGGAGAATCTGCTGAATTCTGAATTCTAATAGTGAGAAAAATCACGGGGCTCTGAATGCCCTCATACCTACCTTAGGTAACGCTTGTGCTTGTGTTGTTGTTAGGGTTAAATACTATATATTTCTCTTCTTGATAACTCTGTTGATATATGTCATATGCTTTGCAAGCCATACAGGAACTGTCTCAGACCATGTCAGATGCTGCGATGCCATTTGATGGGTAGTTCTGGGGATGGATCTCGAGTTTCCATGGTGGACAGCAACCTGGCACTGAATCACTCTCCACTGGACACCCTATATGGAACACTCCCCACTTCTGGGGGGAGATACCCCACCTCCTGCCTCACAATGTGAGACAGGACAAAATCTTGGCAATGTGATATATGGCTAAGGGGTCTCTCCCTCTCTTTTGGCCTTAGCTAGGGACCCTCTCCTCTCTGAGGGATACCTCCAGCTGCAATAACTTCATGTCCTATTCAGCAGGAAATAGACGAGAGAGAGACTTCTTCGTCCCTATTCCCAACAGCGGTTGGGGTGTCCTCAAGAGAGAGGAAACATATGAAAGTCTAGGAGTAAAACCCCACACAAGAATGCCAAGCTCCTCTTTTGACCCCTCCCCAGTCAGAGCTTGCCATATGCCACTATTAAGTGTGCCTTGCTTCTTAGCAGGCCCCCTAATCATTCTATTGCTAATTCTGACAATAGGCCCCTTAGTTATCCTGTTGCTAATTCTAACAGTATGCAACAGTATACCACCATAAAGGAGGCGGAAAATGGTCTCTAGGATTAGAGACGGCCCATAGGAAAAGGGGGAATGTTAGAGTAAAATTAAAATTAGAATAAAAATAAAAAAATCTCAAGGCTCAAGGGAGCTAATTATTAGTAAAAGAAAGTAAAAAAATAAATCCAGAATAGTATGCTGGTATGCGCCTCCCCCACCTCACCCTGCTCCTATAACCTTGCCTTTGTTTCCCTGTAATCATGCATCTGCGGTTAAACACGGTAAATACTGAGAATGGCCTGGCCGATGGGTTCTATAGATATGGAAGGAATGTGCAGATGCTCTGGTTAATGAAAAAACCCTGTAAAATTCCCCAAATTATAGTGTGCATTTTTAGAAATATATAAGCTCTGCTCAAACTTGGCTCTGGGCTCACTGCCTCTATTTGGCTATGGATACGCACTGAGCCCTGGGCATGCCTGGTTATTTTTAATAAAACCCTTTGCATGTTGCATAGGAGAATTGGTCAGAGTCTTCTTTTGAGTTGGCAGTCCGGGGTCCTAACAATAGCACATGCTTGTAACACCAGGAGAGCTAGTAAGATCCGTGGGGCTCACAGGCCAGTCTAGCCTCATTGGCCTCACTAATCAATCTAGGTCAGAACTACCAGGAAGGGATTCTCCCACTCACACTGGCCTTGCCAAACCATGAAACCTGAAGGAGAAGACAACAGGGACCATCTGAGCAGCTACAGAACAACTTCAGGCAACTTCCTGCAATCTCCCTTCCCTGCCCCCATATGCTGGGAACAGAATTGAAGATATCAGGTCTCCATGGAATCGGAGCTGCCCCTCCCCACACAGCATCCAGCACAGCTGATCTGAAGAGCACATTGACTGAACAAGCTGAGCAGAGCCCATACTGCACCAATGAGGGAAATAGCTTCATACACAACACAAGTGAGCTAAAAAGTCACCCCAAAAGGTCACTGAGCTATTTTACACTGAGGCAATACATACCCCAAAGCAGGGTATATAGGCTTGCACTGATAATGCTAATTGTACCTTTCATATCAGGGAAAATTGCTAGAAACAACAACAAAAAAAAATGAATTCTAGTGAGGGAAAGGATTCAAAACCTAACCCACTAAAACAAAACTACTGATTTGTTGGATTTGGTGTACAGTTCATCTACATTGCCATTCTTAAATAGTTGTATGTGAGGGTTAACTTTTGCCACTTTTGGTATTTCTTAATTTATAGACTTTCTTTCTTTCTTTTTCTTTTTTTTTTTGGGGGGGGTGCAGGATAACTTGGAACCAAATGAAGCCCAGGGATCTCAGCTTCCTAATTAATTGGATTAAGGGTATGAGTCACCATGCCCACCAGTTGTAGGGCCTTCAGTTTCCTTAGTTTGTTTGTATTAATCCCCACTCATGCAAAAAATTCAATGCCAGTTTTGTGTTTTTTATTGTTCAGTTCGATTTTAGGTTGATTCTCTATTTTTCTCCACCCAAACTACCACTGGACTCTCTACTACTCTTCTCAGAAGGAACTTATTTACTTGACTTTTCCTTTCAACCCCTCTTCTGCATTCTCTCATTCTATCCTTATTTATTCTCCATGATTATAAACTTCCATAATCCCAGCAAGCTCTGAAATCTGTGGAAACTAACAGTATCTCAACTCCTCTCCCAGACACTTGTGCCACTTCCATCATTAGTTAATATTAGTCCTCACACTAACTTACTTCTACGTAACCAAAACCTGACCAGACTTCATTTCAGCCTTGTTCATTTACCCACCAACAATTACCAAAATCAAAGGAACATTTTTGTTAATTTGCTACTAAGACACATGAATAGTAGTGGGCATTTTCACCAGCTCGGGTCATTCCTAACATTACTTGGACAGTAATATTAAAGCCACATCTGGCACCTTGCGCTGCTCCCCTGAAGATTCAACTTCTGATTTACACATCTAAGAATATTGCTGATAAACAGGAAGCCCAAAGATTACAGTAACTCAATATGCAAAAATCTCTGTGCAGTAATACAAGAAACACATACACAAAAACAAGATGGCATAATTCCTCCACAAAATAATAAATCCAATAGTAATAATTTCCAGTGCTACTGAATTAGAGAAAATGCCAGACAGAAAATTTGAAAGAAATCAAAGACAAAATCAAAGGACTCAAAGCAAAAAAAAAAAAAAAAAAAAAAAAAAAAAAAAAAAAAAAAAAAAAAAAAAAAAAAAAAAAAAAAAAAAAAAAAAAAAAAAAAAAAAAAAAAAAAAAAAAAAAAAAAAAAAAAAAAAAAAAAAAAAAAAAAAAAAAAAAAAAAAAAAAAAAAAAAAAAAAAAAAAAAAAAAAAAAAAAAAAAAAAAAAAAAAAAAA
>PVHP010016902.1:0-13582 GCA_004024765.1 Zapus hudsonius | reverse complement strand
CTACTGAAGGAGATCATGTGAAATCAACAAACTAAGAATGTTAATTCAAGATATGACTAAAGAAATAGAAATACTAAATAATAATACTAGTTTGAAACCCTAAAAATGAAAAACACAATCAGATCAAAACTCTTTAGAAAGTCTCACCAATAGAATAGATCAAAGAGAGGACAGAATATCCAAGGTGGAAGAAAAGATGAAACATCTAGAACAATCCAACAAAGAGGAAGACAAAGTAATAAGAAGATATGAGTGGGAACTTTAAGATATTCAGGACTATGAGGAGATCAAACTCAATAATTGAAGGTATATAAGTTGGAGAAGAATTTTAATCTAAAAGTATAGTAAGCAATTTCACTACAATAATAGCAAAATATTCCCCAAAATAGGGAAAGAGAAGCCAATACAGATATAGGAGGCATTTAGAAAACCAAATAAACAAGACCAGCAAATCTGGATAGATACATATATATGTGTGTGTGTGTATGTGATATAGATGTAGATAGATAGAAAGAAAATAGTAAGAGAGATGCACTTAGCCACCTATAAAGGCCAGCACATCATAGTAATAACAAATTAACACAAACTTTAAAAGCCATAAAAGCTTGAAATGATACAGTCCAAGTTCAGAAAGGCAACAACTTCCAACCCATACTACTATAACCAATAAAACTCTCAGTCATAATTGAAAGAGATATAAGAATGTTCCATGATAAAAACAGGCTAAAGCAATATATGACCACTAAGCCAGCTCTACAGACAATACGTGAAGGGATCCTATGGTCTGAAGAGAAGGAAAAACACACACATGAGACCACAAGAAAGAATAAACCATGCTCAAATGATAGTTACTGTGAGAGAGTAACAGAAAAACAGCAAGCAATACAAAATCAAGAATGACAGGAATAAATACACACCTTTCAATAATAATTCAATGCCAATGATCTCCAGCACCCAACCAAAAGACACAGGCTTAGAGACCAGACTGAAAGGCAGGGTCCTTCCGTCTATTGCCTCCAAGAAACTCACATCCCCATGAAAGACAGACAATGCTTTAAGGTAAAAGGGTGGGAAATGATATTCCAAGCAAATGGGTCTAGGAAACAAGCCGGTTGTTGCTGTTCTAATATCTGACAGGATAGACTGTAAACCAAAATTAGACAGAAGACATAAGAGGGTTATTTTATACTGATTAAGAGAATAATCAAACAAGAAGATATATCAATTCTAAACATATATACACTGAACATAGGTACACCCAATCATTAAACAAATGCTACTAGATGTAAAGTCACAGATATCCCAGGAACAATAGCAGTGGGTGATTTCAGAAACACATTTTCACCAATCAACAGGCCATTTAAACCAAAAAATAAGTAAACAGAGAAACATCTGGACTAAATGACATCAAAGAACAAATGTACCTAACAGACATCTACAAAACATTGCTCCCAAATGCTGCAGAAGACACATTCTTTCAGCTACATATGGAACTTTCTCCAAAATAGATCATATATTAGAAAAAATTTAAAAATGTAGGAAAATTGAAATAATTCCTTGTATTCTATCTGATCACAATGGGATAAAACTATGAATCAACAGCAAGAAAGACTATAGAAGATATACAAGCTCATGGAAAATAAATTATAAACTACTGAATGATCATTGATGAAATAAAAAATTTCTAGAATCAAATAATAATTAAAAACACAATATGCCAAAACTATAGGATACACTGAAGGCAATCTTAAGAGGTAAATATATAGCTTTCAGTGCCTATATTAAGAAAATAGAGAGGTCACAAATAAATAACAATGCTAACAATGCTTACGGCCTTGGAAAAAGAAAGACAGAAAGAAATAAGGAAGGTTAGGGCATAGATTAATGAAATAGAAATAAAACAAACATTAACAAAATAAATACAAAGAATCAATAGATTTGGTTCTTTAAAAATATAAACAATATTGATAATCCCTTAGCAAAACTGACCAAGAGATAAGATATTCAAATGAATCAAATTAGAGATGAAATGGGCACCATTATAGCACATACCAATAAAATTCAGAAAATCATAACCTACATAATTATAACCGATATACCTTAAAAACATGTACTCCACTAAATTTAAAAATACAAAAGAGGGGCTGGAGAGATTGCTCAGCGGTTAAGGCACTTGCCTCCAGTGCCTAAGGCCTTGGGTTCAATTCCCCAGTACCCACATATGCCAGACCCACAAGGTGGTGGCTCTGGTGCTCTCTCTCTCTCTCTCTCTCTCTCTCTCTCTCTCTCTCTCTCTCTCTCTCTCTCCCTCTGTCTCTCTGTATCTCTCTGCTTGAAAATGAATAAATGAAATATTAAAAAAAAAAACACAAATGAAATGAGGACTTCCAGGTTAAGATGATAGCATTATAGCCACACTGAAGCAGTTAGCAGGGGAAAAAAGCAGAAAAACAGAATAACACACTCTTCTTCTGAAAAATGAAGGGGTGCAAGAAAACTTCAACCTCAACAGAAAACTAGGAAAGATTCAGAACATTTACAAAAGTAGCCAGAAGCTCTTCCAGCAGTGCTGGTTCCAGCTGCTGAAGATCTGCCACAGCTGTGCTGCTCAAATGGATTGAGCTGAGCTGTGCCTCCAGGCTAAGGGAAGACTCTAGCTGTGGCTCCTTTGGAAATCAGACTTCAGCCATCAGCTACTGTGGAAACTGCAACTGTGGAAAGATACACACCAGCTCCAGCTGCAGTTGGAAATCGCTTTGGGAGAGAAACAGCCCCAGACACTGCTCTAGAGTTCAGCAAGGTAGAGCTAAACCCAGCCATCTGAGTTACAGTGACAAGTGAAAAAGGCAGGTGCCACTCACACCAGCTGCAAAACACCCTTAAGAAACGCTGTGCATCAGGTGTCTGGGGTATTAGGGGTATTAATGTCTTTAGGGACGGTGCTCCTAGTGGGTGAGGTGAAGGAAGAGTTTGGGCCTAGTGCTGTCAGTGAGTTTAGGGGCTCTGCACCCTGAGTTGGTGAGGGGCAAATTGGGATTGAGTCTTGCATGCTCCAGGCTGGTGAAGAGCTGGGGCCAGAGCTCCAGGGATGCCAGTGAGAGTGGACATGTGTGGTGGGTTTTGAGCCTGAGCACTTGGTGTGCCAATGTATGTGGGCCTGGGTGCTCCAGACCTGTCAAGAGTAAAGCCTGTCTAGGGACAGTGTGCTCCATGAAGGAGAGGGGCTTGGTAAGTTTGAACCTAGTGCTACCACTGTGTTTGGGACCTGTGCACCACAAATTGGTGAGGGGCAAGGCTGGATGGGGTTGGTGTACCCCAGACTGATAAGATGCTTGGCATGTTTGGGACCGGAGCTCTAGAGGTGCCAGAGTGACCAGGGCCTGTACACCCCAGTTTGGTGAGGTAACCTGCAAACATGGGCCTGAGCACTCGGAGTACCAGTGTACTTGGGTCTGTGTTCTCCAGACCAGCGAAGTGTGGGACATGTTTGGGGTCAGTGCTCTGGAAAAGCCAGTACATGTGAGGCCTGGAAAGCACAGACTGGAGAGAAGCCTAGAGTGTTTGGGCCTGGAGTGCACACAAGGTGGTAAAGGGGTCCTGTGCTTGGAGGCTCCAGAGTAATAGGAAATTGCACCAGAGATTATAGGGGGGAGAGCTGAACTGTTTGTAGCCTGAGTACACACTCAATACTACCTCAAACCAAACACAACTCAAGTAGCCACAACCCAGAGTAGCAGACACACTTGTAACTTCCACAAGATTTGCACTTGCATTACTCCGTGCCAATCAAGCTCAAACCAAAAACAAATCAATTACTAAAGGAACTTTTACACCCCTACAAACCTCCTAAACACACCACATCCAATTTCCAGCACCCTTTTGGCACCTCAATCCACACCTAACTAGGGAGAGAGTGCTAAAAAGAGCAAGATAGAAAGAACTCATCACATATAAAGGCAACCCCATCAGACTTACCTCAGACTTCTCATTGGAACCATGAAGGCCAGAAGAGCCTCAAACAATGCTGTTCATGGCCTAAAAAATTATGGCTTCCAACACAAACTACTGTGCACAGCGAAAGTATCCTTCATGATACATGGAGAGAAGAAAATGTTCCAAAATAAAAGCCAGCTCTATGATTATATGAACAGAATTCCAAATTTAGAGAGGATACTCCATGTGATATTCCACACAGAAGAGTTGAATAACCAACCTCAAGAGCCCAATAGAGGATGAGCATGATAACCAAAATAAGTGTGCTCATAATAACATATGAAGCGTAAACCTCATAAACCCTAATAATGGCAGGCTTAAAGTAACCTCACAGTTAGAACTATGAATACTAACAGACATAACTCTCCCATAAAAAGACACAGATTAACAGGGTGGATTAGAATAATGGACCCTTCCATTTGCTGCCTTCAAGAAATACACCTCACCACTAAAGACAGGAACCTTCTCAGGGTGAAAGCAAGGGAAATGATCTTTCAAGCAAATGGAAATAGAAAACAAGTGAGTGTGGCTATGTTAATAGCTGATAAAATAGACTTTAAAACATAAGTAATTAAAAAGGACAATGAAGGACACTTCTTACTCATCAAGGGAAAAATAAAAAATAAGGCAATCACTATAATACATATGTATGCACCAAATACAAGTGCAACCCATTTCACAAAGAAAACTTACTGAAAAAACAAAACAGAAATAAACTCCATTACCATCAGAGTAGGAGACTTTAATACACCATTATCATCTCTACACAGATCATCCAAACAGAAGATCGGCAGGGAATTAACAGATCTGAACAACATCATAGATCAACCAGACTTAAAAGATATCTACAAATCATTCCATCTCAAGTCTACAGAATGTACATTCTTTTCAGCAGCACATAGAACCTTCTCCAAAATAGACCACATATTAGGACATAAAACATGTATCAATAAATTCAAGAAGATTGATGTAACCCCCTACATTATATTAGACCACAATGCATTAAAGCTGGAAATAAACAATGGGAGAAATGACAGAAAATACACCAACTTTGTAGACTGAATAATGTGCTATTAAACAACAAATGGGTCATTCAAGAAATTAAAAAGTAAATTGAAATATTTCTTAAAGTAAATGACAACAAAAATACACCATTACAAAACTTATGGGACACAATGAAGTGCTATAAAAATTCATAGCACTAAATGCCTTCATAACAGAAAGATCTCAAATTAATAACCTAACCACTAACTTAGAGGCATTGGAAAAACTAGAACAATCCAACCCTAGGAGCTCAAGATGAAAAGAAATAATTAATATGAGAGCTGTTATCAATGAATTGGAAATGAAGAAAACAATTTTTAAAATGATGAAAGAAAACTAGTTCTCTGGAATAAAATAAGATCAACAAGCCCCTGTCCAATCTAATTAAAAAAGTAAAAATGAGAAATCCCAAATCAACAAAATTGGAAATGAAAAGGGAGAGATCTTAACAGACACCAATGAAATTGGAGGAATCATCAGACCATACTTCTAAGAGCTCTTCTCCACAAAATTGGAGAACTTGGAAGAAATAGATGAATTCCTGGACACCTACCACATAGCAAATTTAAACCTTGAGCAGATAAAGCTCCTAAATAAACCTATCATATCCAATGAGTTTGAAAATGTGATGAAAAACCTCCCCAAAAGGAAAAGTCCAGGACCTGATAAATTCTCAGCTAAAATATACCAAACCTTCATCACAGCATTGAAGCCACTCTTTCTGAAGCCTTTTTTCATTTAATTGGAGAACAGCAAATGCTTCTAACCTCCTTCTATGAAGCTAGCATCACCCTCATACCAAAACCAGATAAAGATGCAACAAGAAAGAAAAAAACTATAGCCCTATATCCTTGATGAAATTAGATGCAAAAATTCTGATCAACATCCTCACAAACAAGAGAACCAAAGTATTATCCTCCTCAACCAGATAGGCTTCATCCCAGGGATACAGGGATGGTTCAACATATGAAAGTCAGTTAATGTAACCCACCACATTAATAAACTCAACCACAAGAACCACATGGTCATCTCAACTGATGCAGAGAAGGCCTTTGACAAAATTCAACAGCACTTCATGATCAAAACACTGGAGATGCTGGGCATTGAAAGCTTATACCTCAACATAATAAAGGCAATATACAAAACTCCTTAAGCCCAAAACATACTCAATGGGGAAAGACTCAAGGAGTTCCCACTAGAATCAGGAACAAGACAGAGATGTCCACTCTCATCGCTGCTCTTCAACATAGTCCTTGAAATTCTAGCCTAAGCAATAAGATAGGAGAAAGGCTTAAAAGGGATACAAATTGTAAAGGACTTGACATGATCCTATACATAACAGATCTGAAGAATTGTACCAGTAAACTCCTAACGGTGATAAATTCCATCAGCAAAGTGGCAGGATAGAAAATTAACACACAAAAAAGTGAGTAGCCTTCCTGTATGTAAATGACATGCATACAAAAAAGAAAATTAGTGAGACTGACCCATTTTCAATAGCATAAAAAACAAATACCTTGGAATAATACTAAACAAGGAAATGAAAACATAAAAATGTACAAGAAAGAAATAGAAGAGGACTCGAAAGATGGAAAGATAAAAAAAGAAAGAAAGAAAGAAAGAAAGAAAAGTTGGAAAGATCTTCCATGCACCTGGATAAGTACAATTAATATTGTAAAAATGGCAATTCTTCCAAGGGCAATATACAGATTCAATGCCATGCCAACAAAAATTCCAGCTTCATTCTTTATGGGAATAGAAAAAATAGCTTTAAAATTTATTTGGAATGGCCAAAAGTGTATAAAAAAAAAACAAAAAACAAAAACTTTCGCAGGTGGTAACACCATTCCTGATCTAAAGATACATCACAAAGCCATAGTAACAAAAACATCACAGCACTGGCATAAACAGAAACAGAGCAATGGAACAGAACTGAAGACTTTTCTCTCAGTTCAAGTAACTATAGTTTCTTGATCTTTTTGACAAAGTTGCCAACAATGTTCACTGGCAAAATGATAGCATCTTCAACAAACAGTGCTGGACAAATTGGATAAATACTTATAAAAATATGAAACTAGACCCACTCCTCTCACCATGCACAGAAAATCAACTCCAAATGATTCAAAAACCTCAACATAAGACTCTGGAAGAAAAAATAGTAACTCTCCATGTGATAGGAATAGGGAAAATCTTTCTGAACACCTCCAGTAGCCCAGGAAGTGCAACAATCAGTTAACTAATGGGATTGCATCAAGTCTAAAAGCTTCTATGCAGACAAACATACTGTACTCAGAGTCAATGGAACATCATCAGGCTGGGAGATAAACTTTACCAGCTATAATATGGGCAGAGGT
This sequence comes from Zapus hudsonius, assembly GCA_004024765.1. Taxonomy (NCBI): domain Eukaryota; kingdom Metazoa; phylum Chordata; class Mammalia; order Rodentia; family Dipodidae; genus Zapus; species Zapus hudsonius. Next base: position 6,191 of record PVHP010016902.1, on the reverse strand, counting down.
CTAATATCAGAAGTTTGTTGGCACCAATGAGAGACCTTGTCTCCCCGCTGGACCTGGAGCCTGTAGTGCTGGAAGGCACTTCATGAGCTGCAGAGGAAAATGACCATCGATATTTGGAGAAAGCAGGGGACATTGATATGCAACACTGACCGATGGTGTGAGAATGCAGAGGACATTGCTATACAGCAGACATCAGCAAGGCAAGAAGTGCTCATCTGTGCAATAGTGGCACTAAACCTGGATGGGTAACCAACAGCTTATTGATTGGCTAAGAGATCCACTCAGTGGCAAGGAGCCCTAACCCTTAACTGGAACTGGGATCCATGGCACACTCTCATGGAGACCAAGAATCCCCACTCCAAGGAGAAGCCCTCAGCAACCACAGCCTAAAGAAAGGGTACACCCATTAAAATCTTGGCAAATTAAAACTATTTGTCCCATTTAACCTATCTCTGTTGGCGATCTCACTCTCTGTTGGAGAATCTTTGTATTTTTCAGAAGGCCGCCGGAACTGTGGACAACTCAATTCTATCAACAAGACCTTGAGATGATGGCTGACTCCCAGGCAGGAGATGAACCACCCCTAACACATCATCTAGGACTCAGGTGAAAACATAGAGGAAATGGAGAGATGAGCAAGAGTGATGCTTCCACAGCGAGCCTGACAACCTATGCAAGGTGGCTGGCCTCTGAAGCCAACAGAAAGATGCCATCTTAAGTCTTCCAAATGCATTGATGAACAACTTGACTCCTGACTTCTGCTCCTGCCCTTACAGAGTCTCTACCTGTTCAGTCTCAGGAGATGCTTTCTTCCATCCTCAGATAAGAAAAGCTGATTCCACACCAAGTACTACGTACAAGTCAGTTTCCTGTTATTCCAAAGCCCTTCTGTCTGTGTCTGATCAAGATGACAAAAGGTCTTTAACTATGTTGTGCCCACTATGTGTTGGTTCTACCACAAGTTACCAATGTGGGTTTTTTTTTGTTTGTTTTGTTTTGTTTTGTTTTGTTTGTCTTTGGTTTTTCCAGGTAGGGTCTCACTCTAGCCCAGGATGACCTGAAAAATTCACTTTGTTCTCTCAGGGTGGCCTTGAACTCATGGCAATCCTCCTACCTCTGTCTCCCAAGTGCTGGCACTAAAGGCGTGTGCCACCACACCCAGATGGTTTTATTTTCCTTTGTTTCAGGAGTTAGGGATTGAACTCAGGGCCTTGCCTGTATTAGTCAAATGTATCATTGATCTATATCCATCCCCAATACCAATGTTTGTTTTCTTGAGACAGAGTCCCAAACTCATGGTGAATCTTGTGTTGGGGTTGCAGGTGGCTCCCAATATGAGGTTAAAGTGGTTGGGACCAAAACTGAGTCTTAACTTAAAATTCAGCCTCTGTTTATAGAAGAAAATATTCTATTAATATTTCAATATAAATAAAAAAGAATTGGAAAAATTAAATAATAAAAAAATCAAACAGTTGTATCACAAAATGGGACATTATCTCATCAGAGAATTCACAAAGGAGGAAACACAAATGGCCAATTCTCATTTAAGAAAATTTTTGAGACCCCTGTGTTCCTGCCTCATCCCTCCTTCCACAGGTACCAGAGTTCTCTGCTTTCCTCCTCCCGCCACCTTCCTCTGTTCACAGACCCCCACAGTCCTGTCATCATCCTCGCTCCCACAGACCCTCACTCTCCTACTGCCTTCCTCCCTCCCACTGACTCCTGTGCTCCTGCTACCTTCCTCCCTCCTACAGGTACCTAGGTCCCCCAGAGCTCTCCTCCTTTCCTAGCCCCCCATGCTCCCACTGCCCTTCTCCCTCCCACAGGTACCTGTGGCTCCCCACCTTCCTACAGGCCTTTATACCCCCATGGTCCTCCTCCCTCCCATAGGTACTCCAGCACCCATGCCCCACTGGCTCTCTTCTCTTCCACAGGCCACTCTTTACCTCCATCCGCCACCCAGCCACCACACTTTCCCTCCACCAGGACCCCTGGTGGTCCCGGTGGCATCTGCACTTCTCTCTCTCCCTCTGCTCCCCACCCAGACACAAGTCCCTCTGCTCCATCAAACCCATACCGGTGATTCCAGGGGCCTCTCTACTTCCCTTTTCCTCTGGTCCCCACCTGGTTACCCACTCTTTCAACCCACCAGTTACCTCCCAGATGCTCCAGTGGTCTCTGTGCTCATCTCTCCCTCTGTTCACCATCCAGCCATCCACTCTTCTGCCCTGATAGACCACTCCTAATGGATCTGGCAGGCTCTCCTCTAGCACAAGCTCCTGGAACTGGCAGCTCTCCTTTCACATAGGCCCCCAGGCCAGTGGCTCTCTCCTCTGTTCACCCCCTGGATCTTTGGATACCTTCTCAATAGCCCCACAGCTTTCTCCCCAGGCTTCTGTACTCTGGTCCAGACAAGGAACATTTGCCACAGACAATTCTAGCCTACACAGAGACATAGCCATAGATAGTGAAGGCTGCTGCCCAGCATGCTGAGCTTCAGGGACAAGAAGAGAAAACAAGCGAGACTCAGCTACCTTCATCAAGGTCTATACATACCTCTAGGTGGGACATACTGTGTGTGTGAGAGGAGGAAGCTAGTCAATAGAGTTGGGGGGAAGGTGCTCCCAGTGGCTCTGCATCTGCCCTCTAAAGGGGAAGGATGGAACCCAGCCTGGTGATCTACAGGCTAGTGAAAAGCACTGGCCTGTTTGGGCCTGGAGCTACAGGGAACACAAACTGGAACAGCATCTGCAGTTTCCCTGGTGGGGAGAAGGCCTGCACAGTGGCACACAGCAGGAACAGGTTTAAGGTGCTCCAACCTCATAAAGACCAAAAAGAATGATGGGTGTAGTAGTAAGGCCTGGAACTCCAGGGAACACAAAAGGGAACAGTACCTGCAGTTCCCCTAGGGGGAGGAGGCTGATGCAGCAGCTCACAGCCAAAGCATTCAGGTGCAGGGCATTCTAGTCTGGTGAACAATAGAACCTGCCTGGGGACAGAATGCCTCAGACAGGAGAGATACTGGCTGAGCTTAAACCTAGTGGTGTAACATTGTTCCAGATAGAACACACCAAATGGCACCCCCAGAGGCCCTCACTCCAATTCCAACTTGAGAACAAAATCTGCCTTGCAGGCACTTGCCATAGGCATAACAGGGACATCTCAAAACCCATCCTGCTGGGATAAGGAGGGGGAGGAGCAAGTAGGCCCACTCTAAACCTCAGTAGAAACACACAATGGTGACTACACCCAGAGAACATTTTAGACCTCCATACTATATTTTGTACCATATGCTAATCCAGAACAGTTGGCTTACACATAAACTCTGCAACTAATGCATCTGTGGTTACAAAACTAACCCCCACACAAATAGTACATAGAACAGAACAAGACCAGCATACCCATCAAAATCTTGTAGTGGCTCCTGCACCAAGAAAACTAGACCCTTTTAAAGAAATGGGCAGAAACCAACATAAAAAACCATAGCAATACAGGCTGAGACTCCCCAACCTAGGACACCTAGTCCCACAATAGAAGAGGCCAATGAGATCATAGGAGAGATAAAAATGGAACCCCCAAATGAGAATAAAATAATTCCTGGTGATAACTGTAATGAGATCATGACCAGGATGATGGCTGAAATGGAAGCTGTCAAAAAAGGTGTAAATGAGAAGAAACTCAATAATGTGAGCATAGACATAAGACTGAACCTAATGGAGAAAAAATTGACTGATGTCATAAACTCAGTAAGCGAAAGTGAACCAACTTTGGAAGGAGCTAGACAATCAGCTGATTAATTTTGATGAGGACTTAATCAAGCTCAAGAACAACTTTCAGGAGACATTAGCAAAAACAAAAGTAGATTGGAAATTGGAACTCACCAGAGAAATGAAGACCATGAATAAAAATATAACAGAAACCAAAAATCAAACAGAGGTTTTAAAGCCCTCTTTTGAATCCCTCAGTCCCAGAGTTCATAACCTGGAAGACAGATATTTAGACCTCAAAGACAAGACAGAAGAAAATATTAGGGACTCCATAGGCTTCAATAAATTCAAAATATCATGTGAACAAAATATGAGTGATCTATGAGATACCATAAAGAGACCAAATCTCACAATCATGGGCATTTCAGAGGGAGAAGAAACCCAGGCCAAAGTCATAGAAAATATTTTGAACAAAATTATAGAAGAAAATTTTCCTCATCTCACAAGAGAAAGACTGATCCAGATATGAGAAGCCCACAGAACACCAGACAGGACCAAAGAAGGAACTCTCCAAGACATATCTTAGTTAGAATGCTAAACATAGAAAGTAAAGAGAGAGTGCTCAAGGCAGCAAGAGAGAAATGATGCATCACTTATAAAGGCAAACCCATCAGACTTACATCAGACTTCTCATTAGAAATCACGAAGGCCAGAAGGGCATGGAACTATGCTCTTTTAGGCCTAAAGAACTATGGATTTCAACCTAGATTACTGTACCTGGCAAAGCTATCCCTCATAATAGATGGAGAATTGAAAGTTGTCCATGACAAAAGCCAGCTATGAATGCAAAGCCAAATTTACAGGAATACTATGGGGGATAACCCACACAGAAGAGACAAGCAACCTACCTCAGGAATCTAATAGAGAACAAGGGTGGTAATCATAATTTTTGGGCTAATAATAACAGTGAAGCATCAACCCCATATCCCTTCAACATGTCAGGGCTTAAGGCAAACATCACAGTTATAACAATATAAATGGACTAACTACCCTATAAAAAGACACAGATTAGCAGGGTGGATCAGAAAAATGGATCCTTCCATCTGCTGCCTTCAAGAAACACACTTCACTTCTAAAGACAGAAATCTCCTCAGGGTGAAAGGATGGAAAAAAAATTTCAAGTATATGGAAATAAAAAGCAAATGGTAGCAGCTACATTTATATCAGACAAAATAGACTTTAAACCAAAATCAATTAAAAAGTACAATTAAGGTCACTCCTTATTAATTAAGGGAATGATCCAACAAGAGGATATCACTATCATAAATATGTATGCCTCAAATTTAGGTGTACCACAGTTCATAAAGCAACATTTACTCAAAAACAAAACAGAAATAGACTCTAATTCCATCATAGTAGGAGACTTTAATATACCACTATCATCTCTAGACAGATCATCCAGACAGAATGTCAGCAGGGAAATAACAGAGGTTTACAACACCATAGACCAAGTAAATCTGACAGAACTGTATGGAACATTTCATCCTAAGGACATAGAATGTACATTCTTTTCAGCAGCTCATGGAACCTTCTCCAAAATAGAACACATATTAGGTAGTAAAACATCCTTCAACAAATTCAGGAAGATTGACATAGCCCCATACATCATATCAGACCACAATGCATTAAAGTTAGAAATTAAAAATGGGAAGGGCAGCAGAAGCTATACCAACTCTGGCATATGAACAATACAATCTTAAACAACAAATGGGTCTTTCAAAAAATCAAAAAGGAAATTACTTAGCTTGAGTAACTATAGTTCCTTGATCTTTGACAAAGGTGCAAACAACATTCTCTGGTTTAAAGATAGCCTCTTCAACAAATGGTGCTGAAAAAGTTGGATAAATATATGTAAAAAAATGAAACTAGACCTTCTATTCTCATCATGCATAAAAACCAACTCCAAATAGACCAAAGACCTGGAACTCTGATTTCTGGAAGAAAAAAATAGGTGGAATTCTCCATGTGATAGGAGTAGGGAAAACTTCCTGAATATACTCCCAGAAACCCAGGAAATGCAAAAATCACATAAAATATGGGATCTCATCAAGGTAAAAATCTTCTGTACATATAAATATATCGTGCTCAAAGCCAATAGACTATCATCAGACTGGGAGAAATCTTTGTCAGCTATACCCTGGACAGAAGTCTAATATCTAGAACCTAAAAAGAACTAAAAAATTAACTAATAAAAAAAAGTAGGGGGCGGAGCAAGATGGAGGACTAGTAACAGCGTCGCCAGGACTCTCTTCGGAAAGGTTTGATCTCTTCAGCTGGGATCCAAACTTTGGTCACCAGCTGGACCTGATTTCAGGCCCCCCTCCCTCCCCAGCCCCTGGGCCAGAGCAGAAGGGGTTCTCCAGCAGCTCTCTGCTCCCCAGCAGAGCAGAGGACCGTGCCCTCCCCCCCTCACTAGCTCCCGCC
>PVHP010016901.1:0-35197 GCA_004024765.1 Zapus hudsonius | reverse complement strand
CTATTATGCATCCTGCTTGACACTTCCTGCAGTTTTCTGTGATCTCATAGTTATGAGATACAGATAACATATGTGCTTTTCTTCTCCTGATTATCTACAAAACCATTTGGCTAAGAAGAAAATCTCTATGTCAGCCACAAGGTATTTTCTGGTTGAATATTAGAGACTTTTCTCATTACCTTAAAAGAGAAAAAAAAAACTACAACGCCCACCCAGGCTCAACCATTCCTGCAAATCCAGTAAGGGAACGACGTGCCTCGGTGGTAAACGCCACAGGTAGCAGCATTAACGGCTATGGATTTGGGCCATGACTAAACAGCATGGCTGAATGGGTCATTTTCTGGTCCATTTGCAGGGCCCCTTCCTTGTGGGACGGTGGGTCGCTCAGGAGGGGGCCGTGTGGTCCCAAGACCACCTGAATTGGCAGTGTTTTTAAAGCTCTCGTTGCTTTTTCTGAGGAACCAGTGTATGCAGCCCTCTGCAGGGGCTTCCTGGGATCTGACTGTTCAATTTGACCAGAGATATTTTTTTTTTAATTTTGGTTTTTTGAGGTAGGGTCTCACTCTAGCTCAGGGTGACCTGGAATTCACTATGAAGTCTCAGGGTGGCTTTGAACTCATGGTGATCCTGCTGCCTCTGCCTCCCGAGTGCTGGGATTAAAGGCGTGCGCCACCACGCCTGGCCTTCGACCACCTGTTTTTCAGGGTCTTATATTTTTGTTCACGAAAAGTTTTGGTCCCTTCAAGAAGGCTTTGAATCCTGCCAGGTTCTATAAGGACATATGGAAAACTGAGATGTAGACAGTGTCCTTAGGAAACTTACACACTAGGTGTGCACTAGGCAACACTTTCGAGTGAGACACACTGGTAATTCTTTACTTTGTGTGTGCGTGCGTGTGTGTGTGTGTGTGTGTGTGTGTGTGTGTGTGTGTGTGTGTGTGTGTGTGTGTGTCTCATTGGCCTGGAGCTCATCAATTAGGCTAGGTCAGCTGGCTGGTGAGAGCCTCAGCGATCTTGTCTCTACCTCCCCAGTGCTGTGTCACCACGCCCAGCATTTTGACACAGGTGCTGGGGATTGAACTCAGGTCCTCCTGCTTGCAAGACAAGCCCTTCATCAACTGAGCCACGTCCCCAGCCCCAATCTTGGTAGTTGTTGATTGTGTCTAGCAGCAGATGTGCAGAGGCCCTGGTGGCAGAAGTGTCACCTGGGAAGACCAGTCCCCACTCTGTACTTTTCAACCTCTCCTTATGGTGGGGAGGGAGGTGTGGTGCTTTGAATGAAGTGGTCCCATAGACTTGGGTATTTTTGATTAAGATTAAGCTTCCTACTTAAGTCTCTAGGCAGAGCCCTGCTACAGGTGGGTCTTGGGTCCCGTCCTACCAGGTGTGGAGACACCAGCCGGCTGGAGCTCTGGCCCGCCGGCTGTGTTTACGGGCTCCGCCTGTTGTCTCTCTCCATGATGGATGGATGAAGCGGGCCAGCTTCCTCCCCCATGATGGAGCTTCCCCTGGGGTCTGAGCCTGAAATAAACCCTCTCCTCCCATAAGCTGCTTCTGGTCAGATGCTGTCCCAGCAACGAGAAGGTACCTGCAAAAGGAGGCTAATTGGCACCTGCAGCTTGTCACACATCCCCAGTTGCTTAGCCGTTTTCAAAGTTGATTTCCTGTAGCTCTCACTTGACTGTGGAATCACCGAATGTCAGAAGAGGTGGTGATCAGAAAATCACAGTGTGGGACTTGCCCAGAGTCTCCAGACTCCTGTTCATCCAGCTGGTAAGAAAACAGTCTTTGTAGAAAGAGCGGCCAGACCCTGGCACCAATAAAAATTCCTGACACCTTGCGGGGTCCATGTTGTGACTTACCTGGGACTCTAGAGCCCTGAAATCCTCTGCAGGAGGGCACAGGACCTGTCACAGGGTTCTTTCAAACAGCCTAGAGGCAGCACTGTGCAGGGCCGCTGTCAGGAATCCCTGGGCAGCGAGGAAGGACATTTCCGTCTTCACAACACCTGTTACCCGAGGAAGGCCCAAAGGACCCAAGCACTTGAGAATCAGCTCCCAGAGAGTTTTCCCTGGACATTCTGGTGAGCCTCTTCTGGAAGGGAACCAAGGCCTCAGAGGGAGGGGATGGGTCACCAGGAGACTCTAGAGATGCGGGTTCGAGATTCTCCCTTGCATCTCATGGCTGATGCCATTGGCTAGTCAGCCTGAGTTACTGGATCTTTGCGGAGTTCCTAGACTGAACATACGGCTTTACACACGTAAGTGCAGTGGGGGTCTTGTAGCAACTCTCTAAATAAAAGGAATGAGCTTTGGGCTGGAGATGTAGCTCAGTAGTTAAAGGTACTTGATTGCAAAGCCTGATGGCCTAGGCTTCATTCTGCAGCACTCATGTAAAACCAGATATACAAGGGGTGCATCATGTGTCTGGAGTTTATTTGCAGAAGTTAGAGGCCCTGCTGTGCCCAGTCTCCTCCTCCTACTCCCTCCATGCAAAAATAAATAAATAAAATATTTTTAAAAGTCATTCACTTGAACTGGGCATGGTGGTTCAAACCTTTAATCCCAGCACTTGAGAGGTAGAGGTAGGAAGATTACTGTGAGTTCAAGGCCAGCCTCAGACTATGGAGTAAGTTCCAGGTCAGCCTGGGCTAGAGTGAGAACCTACCTCGAAAGAGACAAAACCAAACCAAACTGAAAAAAAAAGTCATAGGCAGGCCTGTTGGTTAATCCAAGGTCCCCCAATGGTACCACTTTAAATATGAATACCCCAAGACTCATGGCTGTGTGTGTCAGCTGGTCCACCTCATGACCGCACCTGGCTGGAAGGTGCGAGATTTAGCAGGTCAGAACCTGTGTTCAGAACATGACTCTAAACTCCCAAGTCTCATTAGGCCTCCCAGCCAGCTTCTCGCTGACAGAAGCTTCCAGACCTCACTGCTGCGAGTGGGTTCCACGGGACCACCGTGCTTTGGCAAGCTCTGAAATACCAGTCTGGGCATCGAGGTGGCAAAGACCTCCCCCTGTTTAAATCCAAACCCACCTGAGTGGAGGCCTGGAGCTGCTCTCTCTCTTGCTCTCCCTCCTGAGGCCCAAGGCCCTGGCTCAGGGGTGCCTTCTGCAGGAGCTGCAGAACAGACAGGATGGCGAGAGCCTGGGGACAATGAGCTTTGGCTGATGAGTGCAGGGGTCTCTGGAGATCGCTCTGTGGTGACAGTCATTGCTGAGGGGGTCCATGCATGAAGTTCCTGCCAGAGCCCCACCCTTGACTCCTGCTCACATTCAAAGGCGGCCCTCCAGTGACAGGCTGTGTGATGCGCTTCACTTGCCTGTCCCCACAGATGGCTAATGGCAGAGGTGGAATCTCTGTACGTCGATTTGTAGCAAAGGCTTAATGTCTGGACATAATTATTTTTACCAGGCAGGTGAAGCAAGAAATTAAATTTAGCCTCTTAATGAGGGAGACAACCCAGCACCAGGAGTGAAAGATCGCAGAAGAACCACCCAGAACAGGTCACCTGTTTGCAAGTCCTGCTCCAGCCTTGGGTCTCTGAGGCAGGAAACACATCTCGTCATCCCCCTCCCACCCCATCCTGTCTCTCTACACAGACAGATCTGCTTTGGCTTTTTCTTGGCTTCTCGGGAAGACAAATCCCTCAGGACCGTCCTCTGTCTGCCTGACAAACCTAACAGGAAGTCGACCTTCATGGGTAGAGAGGAGCCTGGCTTTGTTTCTTCACAGGTACAACTCCAAACTCCTGAGCCAGAAAGGGCCCTGGGGGAGGGAATCCACGGGGTGGGCTGCTCAAGGCCTCCCTCAGGACCAAGCTCTTCCTCCTGCCTCTGGTCCTTTTCCATTGCGGACACCCTGGGACTGAGAAGGCCAAGGGGAAGCAGGTGCAGGAGTCCATCCCTGGAGCGCCTTGTGAGGTGGTTCCACTGGACAGTTGAACACATGGGAGGCCAGAGGGCTCCACAGTCTCAGACCTGCTATCACAAGGGTCCCCAAAGTACAATAAGGGACATGGAGGCCCTTGATGGACTCAGTGATTGTTCTAGAAATAATCGTGGAGCATTTTCCCCCACGAGCCAGCCCAGGGAATGAGAATGTGCTTGGGTCATCTGGAAGCTGGCATCAGATCTGAAACCAGGGGGGGGGGGTCCCCTCACCCCAGGTCGTTCCTCTGGTAGATTCCTAGAGTCTATTCTTGTCCCTAAGCTGGGACTTTGTTCAGGAGGGCGACAACCTTGCGGCCTTGCTCCTAAAGCCAACTTCCCTTCACTCTCTTCATTCTTTTTTGAGGGAGTATGTGGTGTGTGTTTGTATGCGTGTGGACACACATGTCCATAGAGATGTATAGGTGCAGAGGTGTGTGTGTAGAGAGGTCAGAGGTCAACACTGGGTGTCTTCCTCTATTGCTCCTCCACCTTGTGTTTTGGAGACAGGGTCTCTAACTAAATGTAGAATTCACTGATTAGGAAAGTTTCTAGCCAGAAAGTGCTCAGGTCCTCCTGTCTCTGCCTCTCGGGTGCTGGGATTGCACAAACGCCTGCTTTCACAGGAGTGCCAAGAGCCAAGCTCAGATCAAACACTTCGCAAACTGAGCCCTCTGCCCTCCTCTCCTCATTTTTAAGAAACCGATTTGTCTTTAAATCCATTCCGCCTAGCAGTGATGTTTCCTTTGCTCTGTCTACTCCAGCTGGAACAAAAGTGTGTCCCTCTCTGATCTGCGCCTCCCACCAGCCTCCTTGGCTCTGCCATTCTCTCAGGCCCAAGCCAAGGTCCCCTTGGCACTCCAGCTCTCTGCAGCCCTGTCCTCAGCACGGGTGGCAGCCAGAGTGCATACAGGTTCAGGGGAAACCCTGAAGAGCAGGTGGGCGTGGGTACCTGCTGTGCTCAGAGCACTCCCCAAAGGGACCAACCACCCCCCTCACCCAGTGGCCCCTGTTTGGCCGAATATAGTAAACAGCCCTCTCTTCCTGGCATTCCTCTTGAGGAGGCAGCCTGGGCCTGGGGTAAAAGCAGGATGGAGCCGCAGGGATTTCTGGGATGTCTCCTCCTTGCCAGCTTTCCCCTCCTGACCTTGAGCCATGTCCCTCCTGGCAGCTCCCCCCACAGGAAGCCAAGCAACAGACTCTGGGAAGGCTCAGGAGGCCTTTCAGGGTGCCTGAGTGCGGCAGAGTCCTGCTGAAGCCCAGGGTGATGGTCAGCTAGCGTGATCTACAGGGTCACCACAGGCCTTAGGACAAGTGCTCAGAAACTTCCTACCCACAGCTGCGGGCTGGGACACCCAGAATCTAAAGAGGCTTTCGGGGACCCCTGCGAAAGCCCCAGGGAGGGGGACAGTGGATTTTGCAGTCAGGGAAAGCTGGCTGGAAGGCATCCATCTCTAAGCAATCTTTGCCTCAGAAACCAGTCAGCTGTGTACCTGGCCTGGAGGCTTTTCCTTGGTGACAACTTGCCACCTCCCAGGAGATGGTCTACTTTCTAAGCAGGTGAAAAATGAACTCGATAAAAATAACCTTGGAGAGATGGCTCAGCAGTTAAGGCACTTGGCTGCAAAACCTAAAGACCTGGGTTTGAGTCCCCAGCGCCCACGTAAAGCCAGATGTGGCTCACGCCTCTGGAGTTTGTTTGCAGTGTCTGGAGGCCCTGGCATGCTCATTCTGTGTATGTGTGTGTCTCATAAATAAATAATAAAATAAAAATAATACAGTGGACTCTTCCTGGAGCCCCTTATAAACTGATACGACTAGGTACATTGCCATGTAAGAAGGGTCATGTTGCCCCCAGGAGACCCAGGGCCTGGACTGGGCCACTCCGCTCCCATGCACACAGGATCCCAGCCTTATCGCCGGACTCCAGAAGCAAACAGAGCAAACATGGCCCAGTGTGTGGCCATAGCTGGCACTTACTCTCTGGGTTCACCATGGTGTCCAGGGGACAAGGAGGCCTCCCCTCCCCTCCCTTTCCTGTCTCCTCCTTAGATGCTCTGTGGATCGGCGTCTCTGGAGCTTTCTCCAAACCCTGACCTCATTGCCCACTCCACCAGGCCCCAGGAAGAGAGGGAGAGAAGGAACACAGGCCTGGGGTCCTCTGATCCTCTGGCCATGGTGACAGCCAGAGGGCTGAGTCTTCCTGCTCCTTTCTCTGCTCCTGGGGCACATCTGGATTAAGGCGTGCCTCTTTACTTTGGTGTGTGTGTGTGTGTGTGTGTGTGTGTGTGTGTGTGTGTGTGTGTGTGTGTAACTTTCCTTTCCACTGCCATGGTAACGGCTGCTTGTTTGGCAGAGGGAGGAAGAGGAGGAGGCTGGGAGAAGAAAGGCGCAGTGAGCGAGAGGCTGGCTGCCGGCCAGGGTAATCATGCCGCAGAGCTGAAACGAGGCCTCTGGCGGGCAGCCAAGTAGCAAAGAACAAAGCTGTCAGTTCCTAATGTTGGCGGTCCAGCTCGCTTGGCACCCTTAGCCGGTTTCCCAGAACTCCCTGCCTTGGCCGGAGTCCATTCCCTTCAGGGCAGCAAACGGGATTAGCACAGCTTTGAGTTGTTTTTCTCCCCTCGGCTCCAACTGCTCGGTGACATCACCCCTCTGCACTCACGTGCCAGCAGGGTGGCTTTTGTCTGCTCCACCCCTCCACCGAGCCCCACTTCCCTCCCCCCCACTTCCTGCAGCCTCCCCCTCCCCGACTTTCCTTAAATGCGACATTTTAGGTCAGCCTTCTTGTCCAGCCTTTCTGTTAAATCAAAAACACCCTGGCGTTTGCACACTTAGCTGAATCAAGCCAGACGCTGTGTTTTCTTTTTATAACCGAATTCCTGTGAGATAAAAAAAAAAAATCTCATTTTCCTTAGCAGGCTGTAATCAGCCCTCACTGAGATGTGGCTTCCAACCGCCCCATCTTGTGCTTCCTTAAGAAACTCCACTGAGAGATGAACTTGGCTTCTTTTCAGGTCTTAAGGGGTCATACATTGTCACACACACACACACACACACACACACACACACACACACCCCACTACAAAGGGCATGAAGTTACCCACTGAGACCGTCGGACACACAATCAGTAGGCCATGTGCTCTTTCTCCTTCCAGAAGGAAAATAGGTGAGTGAGTCAAAGCCAAAAGCCGCTTCCGAAAAGACTGGTTGAAACTAGCAAACGCAGGCCAGTGTTATGCAACTCACAGCCGGCCGGGTTCATGAAAGGAATCGAGGTTTGCCTACTGCACAAATGGTCCCGCCCCGCCTGCCACCCCCACAACCCTGCCCCTCTCTGATTCATGAACTAGTTTTCTGATTCATGAATCACTCGGGAGCCAGCAGGAGAAAAACGAGTTGTATTGATCTCATTTCAGTGGAAATGGACTCAGCAGGCCCTTGCTGGCTGCAGAAGATGCCCAGGGCCCGTGCTTGGCGCCTCCTCTGGTCTGCAGGCAGATGTGCCAGCTGACTCTGGGACAGGATCCTAGGTGGGGTCTCTGGGCAGGGGCCCCCTTCTTTTATTAAAGGGGCATCACATGATAAGCGGATCTCTGATGAGAAGCCACTGAGCTGGTTGGGAAGAGCTGTTGCCTTTTTGAGTGGTCTCCATTTCTGTTATCTTTATTAATTATTTATTTAGAGACAGGGTCTCCCTATGTATCCCAGACTGGCTCAGTTCATGTGTACGTTTTTTAAGAGACATCTCAACGCAACATCTGCCCTGGATTCAGATGGCTTTTGAAAACTTACGCTAGGGATCGAGGCCAGGATCTTGCGTACGCTAGGCAAGAGCCCTTCCCCAGCTCACATTTTACTTTCCATTTTGAGACAGGACCTCACCAAATTGCCAAAGCTGGCTTGGGATTCACTCTGTAGCCCAGGCAGGTCTCGAACTTGCCTCAGGGCACCACGTGTGGTTTCTGGGGACTTCTACGGCATGACCTGAAGTATCTGAGGTTGGTTGGTTGGAGGCAAACAAATGGCTTCTGACTTTTTTTTCCCCTGCACCCTCTTCCGTAGAGGATTCTAGGTACACACAGGATTCTGGGGTCTGTTCCAGCCAGTCTTCCCCTCCCAAAGGTACTAAAGTTTCTTTCATTGAAAATGTGAGAAGCGGGACCTAGAGACCAGAGGCAGTGGAACAGAGATGTCTACCCAGAAATCCTCCTCCCTCCAACCTTGTGAGCTGCCCACTCAGCTTCCCCACCTGGCACGCATGCCTGTCACCCTGCCCGCCTACAGCTCCTTGGCTGCAGCCTCTGTCAGTCCCCCCTGGCCTCGGCCACCAGCCCTGCGAGATTTAAAACAACTGAGTCAAGTATACTGGCTCCCACCTACAATCATGAGGGACCCTTTGTACTTGGGAGGCTGAGGCAGGGGGATTGCTGCAAGTTTGAGCATACATAACAAAATCGTGTCTCAAACATAAATAACAAGCGGCCTGACATATGCTTTTCAGAAATCTCCCAAAAGTTGGTAATCTGTGGCTGGGAAGATGGCTGAGCGGATGAAGCACTTCCTATGTTGACAGGAGACTGAAGTTCAAATCCCCAGCACCCCTGTACAGATGGGGTGGGTGTGGCAGCCCACCCGTCATCTCAGAGCTGGGGAGATGGAGGCAGGGAATCCGTAGAGCAAGCTGCCTAGCTAGACTAGAACACTCAGTGAGCTCAGGGTTCAGATGAGAGACTCGGCCTCAATGAATCAAGTGGAGAGTGTTCGGAGGAAGATACCCGACACCATCCCAACCTCCGGCCTCCACATACGTACCCACAGACATGCACAAACACATGCCAGAACAGGCCAGCAATGTGCAACAGAAAGTCATCTGCATCCTCACGCACCTAAGTTTAGATTTGGAGAAATGAGCTTCCTGCCATTGACCTCAGACGCACCACGGCTCGGGAGAGGCCTGGACTCCAGGAGTGACCTTCCTTCCCTTGGATTACCGCAGTGCTCAAAGGAACTGGGAACAGCGCAGAAAAGGGGAAAGAAGACGTGCTTGCCAGGCTGGATGTCAGTCAGCTGGTGGGCCAGAGGTGGAGAGAGTGTCCTGCCTGCCTCCGCTGGTCCTGGGGGCTTAGGGCCTCTCTGCAGGCTTGCTGGGGGCCTCAGAGCCAGCAGGCAGGGGAGGCTGGTTCATGCTCTGCTTTATCTTCCTGGGTTGTTTGCGTCTAGCCAGGGTAGTGCCATGTTTTCTGCTCAACCAGAATCTCTAGGGCAGCTTTATGTAACACCCACCCAGCAGGCCCCAGCTTCTCAGAGCCACAAGGGTTGGTTCCAGAATTTTCCAGAAACATCCAAACCTGTTTCAGAACAGAGGAAAGATGGGGTTTTCTGCTAACACGTGAGCTCTAGCCTTCTCAGGTGGGGGCTCGGGACTTTTATGAATTGTTAACGGTTAAACAGAGACCTCCATGAGGCCCAACCTGTGTCTCTGGGGTCAGGATGGAGAGGAGGTCAGAAGACTGTGGTTTCCACATCCATGATCTGCTGGTTAGTGACCGAGGGACCTTCACAAAGAATTCACCAAATAATCTCAACCATATTGAGGATCTTACTCATGCTTTAAAAAAAGAAAAAGGAAAAAAAAATTACCTTCCTCCTTCATTCACAGAGAATGTGGTTTCCTTTTATTTTGTTGCCAGACACACTGGCAGTTATGGACTTAACCCCTGGCTTTCCTTTGGGGACAGCAGCTTCCTGCAAGAAACACCCAGGTCTGGGCCGCACAGGCCAACCACCTGTCTGAACTCTAAGCGCAGGTCTGGGGACAGAAGGCACCCACAGTCCCCTCCCCAGCCACACACCCTCCTCCTCCTCCTCAGGCCCTGCTTTAGATTAGGGCAAGGAAGGGTGTGTCCTCTCAAAGACCATTTGCAGCCTATTTAGGAGCCCTTCTGGAAGTTTCTTCCTGGGGTTCCAAGTGCATGTCCATGTATCCCGTTTGATCTCATTGTCCCTGTTGGTACACTTGTTGCCTAGCACATGGTTGGGGCTGTCTTCCTCGTACAAATGGTCCAGAGGATATCATTGCAAGTCAAGAGAAACCTCTGTCACTCACCGCCCAAGTGGGGGTCAGGGGGCCATCTACAGCCCTGATGGGTGTGACAGTGAGGGATGGGGGCTCAGACCAGCAAGACAGCTTGGGGAGTCCTGTGACCATGGACAGCTGCTACCTGGTGACTGTGAGCCACGTTAGGGGACAGGGTGCCATGGCTCACCCCATCCCCTCTCCTTGACATCTGGGGCGGGCACCTTTGTCCCTCACCAGGACCTAAGCATTGGCCCACTCACACCTGCTTCTCTCTTGTCTGCCCCTCTGGGCTCAGTGCCGCTCTGTGATTCCACATGTCCACCCATCAATTATTCTGTCTTGCAAATCCCTTCCTTTTTTGCTGGGACATAAGAACCCCAAGATTACCAAACTGCAGGGGGGCTCTCCGGGACAGTGCTTACTAGGTTATGCCTTCTCCAAGCAGCTGCATCCTTTCTCCAACCTCCTCAGTCTGCAACGCCTTCCGTTGCATGTGTTTTGCATGTGTGTATGCGCATGCTGTACGCCTGCATGTGTGTCCATACGTGTACATGGGTGCGTGTGCATGTGGAGGCCAGAGGTCAACATGGGCTGGCAGGGAAGGTCCTCCTCAGCCACCTTATTTTTGGGGACAGGATCTCTTGCTGAACCCAGAGCTCACCAATCCAGTTGGGGGTTTTCCCTGTCTCTCCCTTCCCAGCACTGGGATTATAAGAGTGGGCCACCACACCCTGAATTTTAGGTGGGTCCTGGGGATCTGAACTCAGGCCCTGGGCTTGCACTACAGCATCTCCTCTTTACCCTCGCTGCTGGGTTGTCAATCAAAATGATAAAGGTCAAGTCATGCAGTTCCTTACTCCAGGCTGGTCTGGGGAGGAAGCCTTCTTTGTCTCCTGCCTCACCAGAGGAGGAGGCAGCAGTGAGAGAGGCCCCTCCCCGGCTGAGATTGAATAGCCTTGAGATTCATTTAGTGTCTGGACACCTGGTTGCTATGGAGATAGTTGTCATAAAAACACACCGATCTGCAGAGAGATATTAAGCTGATCCCGGAGGCCCACAAACAGATGCATTAGCTCAGAGAAAGGCCCTGCTGCTATCGCCTTCCTTTGTTGACACAGAGCCTCTGCTTTTCAAATTCAACCTGGGCGACCTTCTCAGAACCAGGCCAGCACAGCCTATTTGCAGTGACTATTTCATAAGGGACAACCAAGGGCTTCGACAAATACCAGATGACACCCCCACCCCTGCCTTCCTGCCCAAGGCCGAGGCAGCCAAGAAGAGGCCGAGCGTTCTTGGCACGGTTTGTTCTTTCCCACCTGCATTGATCGACTGTCTCAGCAGAGAGGGCAAAAAAGCAAATACCCACCTTACCACCATGCTTCGGGTCAGGTGGCCCTGGATGAGTGACAGGTGTCCTCAGGGAGATCTTGAGGCACTGCCAGGTTTGTAGGGTCAGGAGCTGCAGGAGAACAATCTGGGACATGGCACAGTCCTGAAGGGGGGGGGTTTGATTCAGCCAGGGACACTTGTGAAGTGTGTGCATGGGGGTTGGAGGTTTGTTAACCCCTGTACCTCTTCTTGCTCTGTACTTGCATTTCTGCCTTGGTCTGGTCCACGCGTAAACAAATCCAGTAAGACGTGCAGGACATGTCACTTTTCCTCTCCTCTGGATACACATCAAGAAGAGCACACCGTCCTGGCATCAGGGCAAGGTAAAGATTCGAGTTGCATGTCACAACAGTCCTGAAGTTGAAGGTTGAGGGTTGGGAGAATGACTTGGTATGTAGTTCTAGCTGAGTGTAACTCACAGGAGGAGCTGTCTAGAAAATATCCACTTGTGATGAACCCAGACAAGGTCTACTTCCAAAATGGCTCCCAGAATGAGCAACGCTGTCCAAACCAAAAGGCTCCCTACCTGGAAAGTTCTCTGACACCTGAGACTCCACCCTACCTTTCCCTTCCTTCTTTCCTCCTTTCCTCCCTTCTTCTCCTCTCTCTCTCTCTTTCTCTCTCCCTTTCTCTCATCTGCATTTGAGAAAAATGAGATATAACCTAGTCACTGACTTGAAATTTTTTTGAATTTTTCTTTATTTGCGTGTGTGCATCTCTGGCTACCACAAATGAACACCAAATGGAATCCTGCCAGACAGGCTTTACAAGCAAAACTGTTAACCACTGAGCCATCTCCCCAGTCCTGACTTTATGTTAGATCTTCAACAATTCTTTGGATTTCCCAAATGTTTCTGTTTGCTTCTTCCTCTTTCTTTCCTTTTTCTCCTCCTCCTTCTCGTTCTTCCTCTGCTTTAAATTGGGGTTGGGGGCATGAGTTTGTTTCTTTTTCATGCCCCAAAGAGTTTTCAGTCTTTTGCTCTGGTCAGTCCCAATCCCATCACAGAGTTACCAATGGTGGTGGTAAAGAGCAAGCCCAGACTGAAGTAAGAACGAGACAAGAGTTAACCTAGAGGATTGCTATGAGATCCGTGTGATAATAGGATGCTTGTCTTACCCTAGTTAGTACTCCTCGTCAGTTAGGAAAAGTTAAGTCAGGAGCTGGGGATTGTTGCTCAGCGGTTAGAGTGTTTGGGTCCAATCTCCAGCATCATCTAAGCAGGGTGTGGTGGTGCATACCTGTATTACCAGTACTCCAGAAGTGCAGACAGCAAGATGATGGGCAATTCAAGGTCATCCTTGGCTACCTAGTGAGGTCAAGGCCAGCCTGAGATCCATGAAACCTTGCCTCAAAAATAAAGAAAGGAAGGAAGGAAGGAAGAAGGAAAGAAAGAAGGAAGGGAAAGAAAGAAGAAAGAAAGAAAGGAAGGAAGGAAGGAAGAAAGAAAGAAAGAAAGAAAGAAAGAAAGAAAGAAAGAAAGAAAGAAAGAAAGAGCCAGGTGTGGTGGCACACGCCTTTAATCCCAGCACTCTGGAGGCAGAGGTAGGAGGATCACGATGAGTTCAAGGCCACCCTGAGACTCCATAGTGAATTCCAGGTCAGCCTGGGCTAGAGTGAGACCCTACCTTGAAAAACCAAAAAAAGAATAAATTGTTAGTGGTGCTATAAATTCTTCAACTAGCTCTACCAAAAATCCCTGAACCCTGCCGTTTTGAGCTCTGCTTCGCTTACCCTCAGTGTCTCTACCCCCACCACCACCACCACCACCGTAGTGCAAGGCCCGTGTCCTCAGCAGATCCCAGTCATCCTTGCCCCTTATCTTGATTTTTCTTGGCAGGATCATTTTTAAAGCAGTTTTAAAAGCTCAGCTAATTGAGAGTTCTGGATCTGCACCTTCTTTAATGGGCTCACTTTCTTTTCTTTTTTTTTTTTTTTCACTCCCCCATTCCTCCACACAAAACATTGATATAAACACATGCTCTTCTCCTCAGTACCTTTGTCTAGCATGACATCACTCTGTCTCTTTTCCTCTCTCCACACTCATGTTTTCCTGAAAGTGTTCCCATCATCCCCTAGCTCTTTTTCACCCTGAACCGCCTTCCCAGTTCAAGTTCAAGTTCAAGTTCGAGAGATTTGCTCTTTTGATTCCCCCCACACACACACCCAGCTGAAAACAGAACACATCTTCCTTTCAGTTTTTTTGGCCTGTTTTCATGGGTCCTGGAGTCTTGCCCTGCAATTATGGCCTCTTTCATGTTATCTTTCTCCCAAGATGACTGCTTGCATCCTGGCAGAGGAGACAATAGTGGTGGGGGATTTTGATTTGGCTTTAATGCCTTTTGTTCCAGAATGCAGGATTTCCTTATAGTTTGTTTGGGCTTGCAGAAAAGCTTATTTAGGAATCTTGAGAACTGCCAGACCAAGTTGATATGTGGCTGAAAATACTCCACCAAGCCCAGGCCCATGGCGTGCTCAAGCCCAGGGCTGAGCTGATCGCCTTGTGGCTGGCCTGTCATTCGCCAAGAAAGCAGTTGGGAAAACAGACCCCATCGGAAGCTCACTGTTCCTCCTTTTCCAGAAAGAACTGGAGCCTCAACCCAGGACAATGTCTGACCGTGGGAAGGACGGCGGCTGCTTTTCAAAACTGTCTTTTTTGCACCTGCCAGTGGACGCTCAGCGTTTATTTTGTTTACGCAGAGTTCCTCTACCTGCGTGACAAGCTCCCACGTGAGGACACGTCAGACACTGAGTATAAAATCTCTACTGGTATCCAAATGGCATTCTGTTTTTTGAAAAGACTTCTTGCCATCGTCAGAAACCTTTGTTTCCCCCAGTGTTGCTTCTAGAATGTTCCCTTGGCCCTTTTCAACTTCAGTTTAAAACATTTCACACTTCAGCTTAATAAGCTGGGTGTGGTGGTGCATTTAGGTATTCCCAGCTACTGGGGAGGCAAAGGTCAGGGATCACTTGAGCTCAGGAGTTCACGACCAACAAAGAAACACCGTGTCTCAAAAAAAAAAAAAAAGAAAAGAAAAGAAAAAGAAAAAGAAAAACCTACAAACCTGTGATTCCAGCACTTGGGAAGTTGGAGACTCGGGGAGTTCAAGGCAAGCCTCAGCTGCATAGAGCAGATTCAAGGACAGCATTTGATATATGAGACCCTGTCTTAAAGAAACAAAACAACAGAACAAAGAGGGACTGGGGAGATGGCTGGTTGGTTAAAGATGCTTCCTCTGGAAGCCTTGGGGCCCAGGTTCAATCCCCAGCATCCCATTAAAGCCAGATGCAAAGTGCTGTATGCATCTACACTCCCAAGGCACTTAAGAACTTGGGAGGTAAAGCCAGGAGAACCTGAAGCTGAGGAAGAGGGTGTAGCTAGTCTGAACTGCAGTCTGGAGGTGACAAGAGACCCTGTCTCAAGGTGGAGTACAAATGTCTAAAGGTCTTCCTCCGATCTACACACACACACACACACACACACACACAAAATCCATGACACATACACCCATATACTCAAACAAATCAAATTTTTAAAAAGCAATAAAAAATTTTATCTAACGATAATTGTGGTAATCAGCCGCACACTGCTGGGATGAACCTACAAACCAGGCACAGTTTATGGGAGGAGGAAGGGATTTATTGAAGCTACAGATCCAGGGGAAGTTCCATAATGGTGAAAGAGGCTGGCCCCCTTTCACAGGTTCAAGCAGAGAGAGAAAAACCACCACCACCAAAGGCAAGCAACTCATAGCAAACCCCTGGAACTCCAGGTTTGAGCTCAGACTGCTCTTCACATATGTATAGCTGGAATTCCAGACCCATCCCAGAAACACCTTATGGCTGGACCCTAGGATCTGGCCAAGGGGACACCCCTTCCCTCCAGTCAACTGAAGAAAAACTGTAATAAACTCTTGAATCTATTGTGGGGGCACCCATTCAAACTACCACAATAGTTAAGCCTCACATCGGTATATTTTGTACCAAAGCCCCATCTTTCAAAGTGTTTTCCATACAATGGCTACAGCATTCTCACAAATGCTTAAATCAAGCTGTGTCCCTAACACACACAGGATTTTAAGTTTACTCAAACCACTTCTGAGCATGGTTGGGTGCAATAATTGCTCTATTGTTCCTGAAGCCTGAGGATGTCATCGCCCCAGAAGTGATGGAGGAAACAGGTGCACAGAAAACTCACACATGTGCACACGTGCAAACAAAGGTCACACAGGGGCTGGAGAGAAGGCTCAGCCATGAAGCAGTTTGCTTTCAAAGCCTAACAACCTGGGTTGGATTCGCCAGTACGCAGGTAAAGCCAGATGCACAAAGTGATGCATGCATCTGGAGTTTGCTCTCTCTCTCTCTCTCTCTCTCTCTCTCTCTCTCTCTCTCTCTCTCTCTCTCTCTCTCTCTCTCCTTGCAAGTAAATAAATAAAATATTTTTTTAAAATAAAAAGATCATACAGCCCAAGGACATGCCTAAGGAAGATGACTAAGAAATTTTCACTCTCCAGTTTTTCCCAATGCTGTCCATAAATCCTTTTTCCTTTGTGAGTTTTAGTGTCCTGGTTTTCCTTTGATAAGGCAGGGGCTAGGGACCTCCCAGTAATAACAGGTGATGCTATGCCCCCGTCCCAACGGCTCAGAGCCAGCCACTGCCCCAAAGCAATTTGGGTCCTTGACCCTGGTGACTCCAGAGGTCCAAATGACTTACTGAGGGTCTGACTGTGTGTTTCAGATCTATTCTTTTTTTTTCTTTGTGGTAATACTGGAAATTGAACTGGAGACCCTGTGCATGCTAGGCAAGCCTTCTACCACTGAGTTACACCCCCATCCCTCTCTTTAACCTTTGATTTTGAGACAGGGTCTCACCACGTTCCCCTGGCTGGTCTTAAACCTACTTCAGCCTCCTGAGTAACATGTTCTACGTAGGCCTCCACTGCTGCACTTGGCTGACCTTGATCTTTCTGCTTGCTTACTCCGGTGTTTCTAGAGCTTCCCTTCCAAACGTCTCCTCCCCTGAAAATGCCCCATCCTCCGCCTGAAGAGATCGGCCCTGCCATCTCTGGAAACCTCGGTGCCCATCTCTGAGTCCCCTGCTCATGGAGACCTCCCTCCCTGGAGTGGATTAGACACTGTTCTGTGTGTCCAGGCTACGGTGTGCCTACTGTCCTTTATCCCCAGTGTGCCACACTGGCCATGGGCCTCGCTTGATGTCTGTGAAGATCCTCCCTCAGGACAGATGGGCTGTATTGACAATTTGTCATTTTGTGTTTTTATTCTGGGCTGTGTGCATGTTCAGATGTGTGTGGTCACGGAACATGTGCGAAGCGCACACAGAAAGCTCCTTAGGCGCTTACATGACAAAGTCCTTGTCTATCTTATGTCCCATGGCAAATGGTTGTCACCACTTCCTTGGTTGTCCCGTTGGAGGACTGAAGTGTTCCAGTATGTTCCAAAGGACTGGCATCCATGTAGCCTGCCTACATGGCAGGTACCTTTCCTGTCATCTCCATCCATCGTTTGTTTGTGACAGAGCCTCTCTATGTAGCCCTGGCTGTCCCAGTACTTGCTAGGTAGCCCAGGGTGGCCTTGAACTCATAGCAATCCTCCTGCCTTCTGAGTTCTGGGAAGACAGGCCCTCTCATACTTGGTTTTGACAACGTCTCCACTTACTCGCTTCTTATTCGAGTCCAGTAAAACCTGGCTTCCTCCCTTACCTGGAACAACTTCATAGTATCCTTGCTCAGAGAAGCACAGACCTCCTGCGTTCTGGAACATTCCCTGTCTGCTCCCTAGGTTGCTTTAGTTTTCTGTCTTTGTTCCCAACCAGACTACAAACCCCACGAGGGTACAGAGTCTCCTGATCTTCTCACTTGAGAAGCCACCGGCTGTCATGTTTCTGTCTCTCCCCAGGCATCGGGCCCTGGCATTCTGGGCTCTGTAGGCACTCCGCTGTCCTGGCCCACTGGAGGAGAGAGAGCGGGTGACTCAGTCAAATTCCTCAATGGCTTCTTTGCCATTACCTGTGTGGTTGGCTGGGAAAGCGAGCCTTGCAAAGAAAAATGCGGCTTCTATGTAAATATGACTTAAAAAGAAATTCCGGTGTTTACTTCTCATTGACTGAATCTCCAAGAAGAAAAGCTCTTTCCAAGGTCTTCAGCGCGGAATTCCCATGTCCAGAGCCCCGGCTGTATTTTTAGGGACCCTCCTCCCATCAAGAGCTGAACGTACACTTCTCCCCGTGTGCTTGCCTTGTGAGTCAGTTGCTGGGGCGAACACTGCGGATTTCCTGAGAATTCCTTGTCAGATCTACGATACCCTGTTCACGTTTCACTGTGTGCTCTTAGGGCCTTTTCAGGAGCAAATATGACTCTCTATTTTATGCTTTTTTGGTGTGGTGCAGAGACTTAAACCCTAGCTGCCCCGATGGTAGCCAAGTACTCTGCCACTGAGCTCCATGTCCAGCCCTCATTTCAGACGATGACAAAGCCCGAGCCCTAAAAGACCAGAGAGATGGCTCAGTCAGTGAAAGTGCTTGTTACAAAAGCATGAAGACCCGAGTTTGGATGGCTGGCAGCCATGCAAAAAGCCAGGCATGGAGATGCACACCTAGAACCCCAGGGATGGGGAGACGGAGACAGGAGGATCCTAGAACTTACTGAACTGCTAGCCTAACTAAACCAGTGAGCTCCAGGTTCCTTGAGAGACCCTCAAATGGGAGTCAGAGAGTGATTAAGGAAAACACCCAGCATTGACCTCTGGCCTCTACACACACACACACACACACACACACACACACACACACACACACACACACCATAAAAAAAATCTAAACAAAGAAACAGTGATCATGCTAAATATGGACCCAGCACAAAATGCCTGACAGAAACAACTTAGGGGAGGGAAGATTTATTTTGGCTCAAGGTTCAAAGGATATCAGTCCATCCTGGGGGAAGACACAGTGGCTAGGGGAGACATGGTCCCTGGTGACAGGAGCTCCTGGTGTGCAGATGAGGAAGCAGAGCGCTTAGTTACAATCCTCAAGGCCCACCCCAGTGCTGTGATGGATGACTAGCTAGACCCCGAATTCCCTAGGTGCACAACCTCCCCAAACAGCACCACACACTGGGGACCAAGGGTTCAAACATATGAACCCTATGGGAGACACGGCATATCCAAACCAAAGCCTATGGAAGGAGTCGGTGTGCACGGGGCACATCCCGTTCCTGGGCAGTGGTCCCACTTGGCTGGACTCCCCAGGAGTGTGGTTTCCCATCTGCTGACTGGGGAGCATTCAGGCACTTTCCACATGGGCCACCATGGCTGCCTGGCCTTTTCTGATATTATAAGAGAAATGTCTAACACATTCTCCCTGGTTTTCCGAAGATTCCCAGTGAATATTTCTAATACAGCGGTTATTCCCGTCATATTTGTTCTTGATTCAACACTTTCAGATGCAGCCTTGTGGGTCTTGAGGGCCGTTAAGCAATGGGGCTGGGAGATGGCAGAGACGATTACTATAGATGAGAGGCACAGCTGTAAATCTTGAAGGGAAATTATCTTTGCCAACTAAATGGTACCTGAATTTTATTCAAGTGAAAAGCTGGGCAATTAGCTGTGATTTAAAATGATCACCGTTCCATACTTCAAATGCACCGAAACAGGCTTCCTCCCCCTCACTTTTGCAGCAACCTGGGAAATGATGCAAATTGATGTGAGATTGTTTGGTCAAAAGACAGGCTCCACAATGGAATGCAGGTATAGCCGGCATTATGTTGAGGCTCCAGAAAATAGAAGTCGACCTAAGCGGTTAACATAGGTTAAATAATAGAAAGGTGAAAGAATTTTTCTAAAAATAGCTAATGCTCAGTGGATTGTCAAGGTTGTTTTATTTCTTTGAGAAGTAAGAAAGAGATGCTGGGGGGAGACAGCTGGGGGTCCCCCTGAGATTAAAAGTCTCACATCTCTTCTGCTGAACACAAAGCTCACAGTGTGGCCTCTCTCCTTTTCTTCCTCGCCTTCTCCTTCTTCTTCTGTCCCCAGGCTCCAGAGCCTCATTTTGCTGTCTGGCCTGAGAGTCCATGTGACCTGATCTGCTGTGAAGGCTACTGTCCTTGTCACTTCCACACACACACACACACACACCAGTAGGGACCAAGTGACTGATGGCAAGGATCCACCCCGCATACTTGCAGCCCCAGAGGATGCTGGCTGGGGCCTCGAGGTACCAAGCAGACACTTTCTTTCTCTTCACACCCTTTCTTAGAAGGGTGACTTGGAGGGGCGGAGCATGATGGCGGACGAGTAGCAGCCTCGCCAGGACTCTCGTCGAAAAGATTGTGTTTGTATTTTTCAGGATACAGCGAGGGAGCTGTGGCCCATATAACCCTACCAACTGACCGCAGGCAGAAAGCTGAGATCCTGGCATGAGATGAGCCACCATAGTCATACGGGGGAGGATCCATATGGAACCATGCAGAGAATGATTGGATGAACAAGGGACCCACAGCCAGAGCCATTCAATCAACAATAAGCCAGTGAGACAGAAACCAACGAATCTCGACACAAAAACCCCTAAGCTCACAACACCATAGCAGCCTCAATACTCACCCACCACGACTCAGGGAACTGAGTGGAAGAGGGGGCGGAAAGATTGTGAGAGCCATGGTGGGGGGGATTATCAGAGTCATGGCACCCCTCAGTAACAACACACTTGGGTCATGAGAACCTGGCTGAAGACTGGGCTATCCATGGTCCCCTACCACAGAGACTGATCCAGACGGCCATGGAAGAGGATATCCAGCTGACTGGGGATGGGGAGGGGGGACAATGAGGAATTGGGGATAACAACTCATTGTTGGCCCACTAAACAGTGTAACTCATTATGGACAATAAAGAAAAAAAGAAGGGTGACTTATCTCCCACATCCCAGAACCCACTGCAGAGATGTTCCCCTACAGCCACCGTCACCATGGTTGTGTGGGGTGGCCCTGGAGGACAGGAAGTGGGGTAGCTACCATGAGATGTCAACACACAGGAGTCGGACATTTCTTCATTAGCTTCACTGAGCCTTCTCAAGGGGGTCCAGGGATGTTCTGCTTAAGGTGGCCTATCTTAGAAGATTCTAGAAGCTGCCGCTGAGATGGCAAACACAGTGACAACTTCCTGCCCCTCCTCCCAAAAAGCTTAACATGAACTCATTTCCTGCTCTCAGCCCTTGACCCTGGAGATGGCCCAGCCTCTTCACTCCCAGTGCAGGACAGGCCGCAGTGGCCCTGTGAGGACATGCCCTGTGCCTCTCTCCTCAGAGCAACTGCCAGGTCCTTTTTCCCTGGCTCCATATGCCCAGGAAACGTGCTGGAACTTTCTGCAGAGCCAACTCCTCTGACCTTGATTTGATGTGATTTTTGTTAATTTAATACACACATAGAGTGTGTTGTGATCATCTTCGGGCCGTTACCCTCTTGGACCCCCCCACTCCCATGAGGCCCTTTTTTATTCCCAGCAAGTCCCCTTCCTAGTCTCATAGTTTGCTTGTCATCATTGCTGTTTTGTACGGCCCACTGGGTTCAACTAGGGTAGGTTATTTACTGGAGGATATACTGGCCCCTCACCAGTGGCCACACCTCTCCCTCAGCCACTGTTAACTGCCAATAGTTCTTCAGGGAGGAGGAGTGGAGTCTTGTAAGCTCCTCCCCATTCAGCTTGGAATGTGGACAGGCTCACTCTGTGCAAGAAGCCACACAGGCTGTCTGTGCCCAGAGACACGCCTCCCCATCTGCTAGTTCTGACATTTGCTGCCTCTTCTGTGATGCTTCCTGACCCTTGGAGGGATGATATCGATGTCCTGTTTAGGTCTGAGTGTACAATTGTCAGGACTTTCACCAGCTGTGTGTCTCAGCAATGATCTCGTCAGGACTATGATTTCTGGATCTCAAGTCTGTGCTTAACTCCACAGTAGTAGAATCACTTAGGGAGCTTTTAAAAATACCTGTGCTTAGGCCCCACCCCAGACTGATAAAGTCAGGCTCTCCGGGGAGCAGAGCCCAGCAAGGGTGTCTTTGAAAAGCTTCCCCGGATGGCTTTAGTGTGCAGTTTGCAGCCTGGGTTGAGAACCGCAGGATAGATCGCCTTGAATCTGAGAAGGATGTCTGGTCAAGTTTTCATGGCCTTGATCCTCTCTCTCTGCGCAGGCTCTGGGCAGAATAAGGTCCACCCTTTGAAGGTCAAGAAAGTTTACCTTCTCCATCTTTCCTCTGCAAATCCTGGCTGTTCTGAGCTCTCTGATAAAGTCATTTGGTTTTGGTCAATTGTCCAGCGAGAAATCTGTGAAGAACTATGGGTCTAAGGTGGCCTGGTCTTGGTGAACTCCATCTCCTGGTTGGCAAGGGTCCCACATCACTGCCCTCCTGGTTGCTTCTGCCACCTCTGCAATCTTGCTACAGGACCCCCTGACCCATGTTTAGGAATTCTAATCTCCTGAACCCATAGCCTTTGCCCCCCCATAGCCACTGTCCCCCATCTTGGCTTGATGTCTCGAAGATTCAGGCATCTGTTACCTGTAGAGTTTGCAAATTCTCTGCCCTCTTCAGCTCTTACCCCTTACATACCTCCACCACAAATAAATAAATAAACAGATAGTACAAGTGAGTTCCTCTGAACTATTTTCCCCATTAGATCCTACTGGCTTTATAATCCATTTCCATTGTCATAACAAAATAGCCAAAGCTGAATACTTTATGAAGAAAAGTTTATTTAGTCCACAGGTTGGGAGGTGTGCCCTCCTTTAAGCCCCTGGTGAGGGTCCCCTTCATCATGTCACATCATGGCAAGCATGCATTCCAAAAAGAAAGATTGCAGACAAGCCAGAACAATCCAGACAGTGGCGAGAAGCCGGTCTTAGTGTATTTTTGTTCTTTTTTAATGTGTGTATGTATATGTATGTGTGTATATATGTATATGTGCATGTGCTCAAGTGAGTGTGGGTGCATGTGTGTATGCAGATGTGTGACCACTTGTGTGTGTCTGCATGGAAAGCCAGAGGACGACGACCCATTTCATCCTCCGGATCACCGGCCACCTCCTTTGAGACAAGGTCTCTCACTGACTGGAGCTCACCATTTGGATTCGTCTGTCAGAAAGGCCCAGGGATATGGCCTGTCTCTGCCTCCCCAGCACGGGAATTACAGACACGCAATCCAATACCTGGCAGTTTATTATGGATTCTCGGGATTGAATTTGAATCTTCATGCTTATGCAACAATCGCTTTTTCTACAGAGCTCTCTCTCCTCACTTGTTCTTTTTCAAGACGGTTCCTACATTAATTGTTTCTGAGAGCAACAATCACCTCCCGCTGGTTAAAGGTTCAGTCAAATCCAATATCATAACATGAGAATCAGGATTCCAGCACGGGCCCTGGCACACTGTTCGCATCACAGCTAAAGCACAGCCCTGGCTCATTGAGAAGCAGGGTGGCTCAGAGCCTGGAAGTTGTCTGTATCCTCGGGATCAGGAAGGTGCCAGCAGCCTGTCCTAATGGTATCTGCTGGCACTAAGGCAATGTACCCCTGTTAATGTATTTCATTCCTTCCACCATCTTATGAGATGGGAATTTGGGGTGTCGTTGAGAGCCTGGAACCTTCCTCTGCTCTTGGTTGGGCTTTAACCTAGGAGTTAGCATGCTGGACTATCATGGTAACACACAGCTTCCCCTGAGTCCGAGGCCTCCAGGTTCTTGTCATGTGAATTCAAAGAACTGAAATCCACAGACCAGAAGGTAAAGTTCAGTATTTTATTTTATTATAGAGAGGACTTAGAGCTTCGGAAAAGGAGACCTTAGAGCTTAAGAGAAGGGATGAATACAGGGCTTTTGCTCAAGAAGGCAAGAGGGGGTTTCTGGAAATGAGAAGAACTCCCTAGATAGAGCCGAAGGAAGAGAAGGTAGGAAGGCAAAGTACCTATACAGAAGGAAGGGGTTTTTGGAAATAGAAAAGCC
The DNA here is from genome assembly GCA_004024765.1 of Zapus hudsonius. Taxonomy (NCBI): domain Eukaryota; kingdom Metazoa; phylum Chordata; class Mammalia; order Rodentia; family Dipodidae; genus Zapus; species Zapus hudsonius. Next base: position 11,798 of record PVHP010016901.1, on the reverse strand, counting down.
CACCCAAGACCTGGACCGGCATCTTTTCTAGGCTCTAGGTGGGGGTGGAACCGATCAACCCTATGCCAGGTTTCAACTTAGGAGAAGGGTTTTATCCTCTAGGAGAGGAAACTCCTTTCTAGGGAGTACTCAGGTCAAGTTTAAGGAAAATCAGATACAAGGAGGGAACTCCTTCAGGCAGAAGCAGGATGTCTCTGACATTCCCAACCTCTAGCAAAGTGGGGACAGAGAGGACATTCCTCGTTACACTTCCAGGGCCCTATCAGCTCTAAACTGCACCCGTGGACACGGTTGTATCCCCAGCTTACAGAAAGGACTGTCGAGGTTAGAATCTCATGATCACCTGGATTGGATGACTCCCAGATTTTGACTTCAGCTGGGTAGATGGAGACTCCTTACTGAACTGGGCATCTTGGGAAAGACTCCACTCGCTCCTTCATTGTCTCAACTCTTCCATATTTACCCTTTCAACTTGTATTTCTTTCACACAAGGCTCCTTACGAAAGCTTATAAATCATTCATTGGTTGTTAACCAAAGTCCTAACTATCGATCAACTCAGACCCAGCCAAGAGAATAAGGCGTGGACATTGACTGCTCGGAATGGATTCTCTCTACTTCATTCTTCCCCCAGGCTTTCACCATGACCACGATTCATTAGAGTCAGACTTGAAATCAGCCTTGGAAACTTAAAGAGGAGGGAAAAAATCTGTGAAGCCGATGTGTGCTGCACGCGTGTCGAAATGTATTGGACATGCTGTTACCTGGCTTCAGGTATTGCTCCAGAGGTGGGCTCACGTGGGTGGGCTCTTCCTAGCCCCTTCGAAGCGCAGGCTGTGACGAAACTGAATGTAACAGGCCTACTTAACTGTAAAAACCCAAGTCTCCCATCTGTAAGCTCTTTCTACTAATCATCCATTTATTTCCCCGATACTGTTTCTGTACAAGACGCCATGCTGCGTATGCTACTGATAAACCAATAGAACAGAAGGAAGTATGACAAATATTCTTTAATCAAACAGGTGAAATGAGACCAGGGAGACGGCTCGGTAGGTGAAGTGCTCGCTACAAAGAGTGAGGACCTGAGTTTGGATCCCCAGCACCCATATAAAGTCAAGGAAACCAGAAAGCACCTGTCTGTCATCCTCGTGTTCCTATGGCAAGACAGGGTGGTGGAGGGGGGGGGAGACAGGAGTATCCCCAGAGGCTCATGGGCCAGCCAGCCTTGCCCACAATTCAGCAGGTAACAAAGAGACCCTTTCTTAAACCAGGCAGAAGACAAAGGCTGACGCCCAAATTTGTCCTCTGACCCCCACACATGTGTTCCCTGTCACACATGCCGTGGTACACACACGCACACACACACACACACACACACACACACACACACACACTTTGTGAAAGTAAGTGGAACTATGTCTAACAAATTGGAGAATACACACAGGAAATGATGCATGGATTGGTCTTATGCGACAAAATGCCTGCCGTAGAGGGCTGGGGAGATGGCTCAGTGGTTAAAGGTGCTTGCTTGCAAAGCCTAACTGCCTGGATTTGATTCCCCAGTCCTCACATTAAAGCCAGATGCACAAAATGGAACATGTGTCTGGAAGCCCTGGCACACCCATGCTTATTTTCTGTCTCTGCCTCTCTCTCTCTCTCTCTCTCTCTCTCTCTCTCTCTCTCTCTCTCTCTCTCTCTCTCTCAAATAAATAAATAAATAAATAAATAAAATATTGTTAAATGCCTGACATCATCAACTTAAGGAAGGGAAGATTTATTTGAGTTTGCTGACTGGAGCCCCATTGAGGCAAAACATCATGGCGTCCAGAGCCTGTGAGCAGGAGGACAGGAAGTGGAGGGAGAACAGCAGGAGAAAACAGATCCTTGTGGGGCCTCAGAAGCAGTTGCTGAAGGAAGGCTGGAAGCCTGTAGGTCCCAAGTCCCATGAAGTCCACCCCAGAGCTTCTTCAATAGGACACATGGGTGCCTGGAACACTTCAAGGCTCAGATGGCAAGAGGTACCCCACAACAGCCATTTTGCTTGGTCTCTGTGGTCTGACGTGACCTTCACCCTAAACGACTATTAGCAGCAGTCTCTAACCCCAGGGCCTGCAAAGCCAGCTCTAACGGGAACAGCCAGGAGGGAGCCTTTGTGGGCCTTGACTGCCGTAGGACATACCTATCACGTTTCCCCATTTTCCTCTGGCTGTGGCCAGTCTCTTACCACCCCTCCCCTCTAGACCTCGTCGTCCATCTTGCTGAGCCCCCCGAGCGTCTCACTTGCGTGCCTTCTTCTCTGGGCCTAGAAGAGGCTCTTCACGGAGCCATGTCCACATGCTTGCAGTGCTCTGTGTGAACTTCTGACGTCAATCCCATCGTGCCAAGAGCAGAACCACCATCTCAGAACTTGGGGTGCATCACCACTGTACTTCCCATGAGAACACACCCCTCAGCAGCACACACCCCCTCACCAACTCTGGCCTCTTACATCTTCCTCCTGGTACCACTGGCTTCCTGGAGGGTCCTAGGACTACCTGGGGGCTTCCTTCTTGCCTCAGCTCCCTTGTACAAGGTCTCCTTTCTTTCCCTGGAATTCTCACTGTGTGTCTTCCAGACCTCAGCTGAGAGAGAGAGAGAGAGAGAGAGAGAGAGAGAGAGAGAGAGAGAGAGAGAGAGAAAGAGAGACAGAAAGAGAGAGACAGAAAGAGAGAGAGAGAGAGAGAGCACCAGGGCCTCCAACCACTGCAAATGAACTCCAGATGCATGGGCCACTTTGTGCATCTGGTTTATGTGGGTACTGGGGAATTGAACCCCAGTCCTTAGGCTTTGCAGTCAAGTGCCTTAACCACTGGGCCATCTCTCCAGTCTCTGTATTATTCTTTGAATGAACAAGTTTCCTGAAGTGCCCTGCAAATCCCTTGGACATGAGACCTGTGCTAATTGTCTTCCTGACTTCAGTGTGTCTACTTGGACCTGACCTTGAATACAAATATTTGCAGAATTGCAGAGTATGACTCACTGTTGGAACAAGCTGCAAAGATGCTTCCAGTCTTCGGAGCTTCCAATAGAGCCTCTGGTGTGGAACTGAGCCCAACAAAGCCACGGTCAAGGGCATTTCCTTGATGTCTCAAGTGATGAAATCAAGGATAGATACCCTGCCCTGGGCAGAGTAGAAGATCACAGAGGACCCAGGGAAAGTTCCTTCTAGGTGGCCATGGTCATGCAGTCTGGTCTCTGAGGCGCTTCCTGCCTGGCTGCAGGGTCACCCTGTGCAGCTGGATCATGGCTCCAGGCTCCCCACACACCTGTGGCCAGGCCCTGGGAAGGAAGTTGGTCCCATGGCCTTCGTTCTCCTGTCCTGGGCTGCTTAGAAAGGAGGTGTGTTGGGAATGACAAGGGAACGTCCAACATGCATTAACACGCACGTTCACCTAGGCATGCATGCACACCTGCCAACACGCATGTTCACCCAGACATGTGTGCACGCACACTAACACGCAGTTCAACCAGGCATGCACACACACGTTCACCCAGGCATGCATGCACACACACTAACATGCAATTCACCGAAGCACACATGCACGCATACTAATACGCAGTTCACCCAGGCATGCACACACACTAACACACACGTTCACCCAGGCATGCGTGCATGCACATAACACATGTTCATCCAGGCATGCATGCAACACACTAACACACATGTTCATCCAGGCATGCATGCCCACTAACACACACGTTCATCCAGGCATGCATGCACACACTAATACACGTTCACCCAGGCATGCATGCACAGAGGAATGTGTGCACTTTAAATGCTTCCCCAAAGACACTGCAGCCTGCGGATCTGAAATGTGAGCTCCGATCAGCCCTCTAAGGAGGTCTCATGATACTAGCAGCTGGGACTCCAGCCACCTGCTACATCAGAGACAGCCGGCATCCAATTTACCCACAGCCAAGCCCAAAGAATGAACTTCTACTCGTCCTTATTTATTAATTCATTTGCTCTTTTCAAGGTAGGATCTTGCCCTAGCCCAGCTGACCTAGAACTTACTAGCAAAGGTCTGTGCCACCACACTGCCAGCATCTGGCTTTGGAAAATTGAAAGCAGAGTATCTTGGCAGTGGAAAGGCCCCAAGAAGAGGGTCCCTTGCTGACTGAGATGTCTCCTGCCTTGTGTGTATGTGTGTTGTGTGTGCATGTGAGTGTGTGAGTGTGGGTGTTTGTGGGGGGGTGTGAGTGTGTTGTGTGTGCATGTGAGTGTGTGGGTGTGGGTGTATGTGTGTTGTGTGTGCATGTGAGTATGTGAGTGTGGGTGTTTGTGTGGGGGTGTGAGTGTGTTATGTGTGCATGTGAGTGCGTGTGTGTGGGTGTGTGAGTGTGAGTATGTCTGTGTGTGTGATTGTGTGTGTATGTGTGTGTTCATGTGTATGTGAGTGTGTTCTGTATGTGTTGTGTACTTGAGTGTGTGTGAGTGTGTGTGCATTGTGTGTTGTGTGTGTTGTGTACATGAGTGTGTGTTGTGTATGTGTTGTATAGATGAGTTGTGTGTGTGTTGTGTACATGTGTGTGTGTCATGCACATATGTGCACACAGTGTGGAGGCCAGATGACACTCATGGGTGTCATTCCGTAGCTACTCTCACCTCTTCTTGAGACGAGGTCTCGTGATGGCCTGGAATTCAGAGTCGGGCAAGCCAGAGAGCACAGCCCTCCCCCGTCTCCATCTTCCCGGTGTGGAGATTCCAACAGTGCTGCCTTGGCCGTGTTTTCAAATCATGGGTCCTGGGGACTGAATTCCAGTCCTCATGGTTATGAGGCAAGCTTTTTACTGCCTGAGCTACTCCTCAGCTCATTCTCCTGCTTTCCTGTCCCACACCCTGGACTTCCTCTCCTGTTTCCTTGTTGAAACTCCCTCCAGGCGATGGGACTCTGGAGCTGGAACCAAATGCTCACTCCAGCATGAGGGCCATAACCCAGGGGCCAGAGACCAGCCTAACCCAAAACGGTGTCACAGCAGTTTTCAGTGCATTCTTTAGTGGCATCTGTAGAAAGGATGGGTACCATAACTCTGGTTCTATGATGACAGAAGCCCACCTACGTATTCCTTCATTCACACCATTGACCAGAAGCCCAGGGAGCTCTCCACACTGTCTGAGGACAGGAAACACATCACAGAGACCTTCCCATTCCCTTTCTAGCCTTGGCCATGACCCTTACAATGGAGCCTTTGCCCTCAGGAGCAGCCTCTGTTCCCCATGTCTGCCCTCTTTGGTGCCCCTTGCTCAGCGCCCAGAGCTGGGCTGCAACCCAGCTGTGTTCCCAGACTGTCCCTGGACTGTCCTTTCCCGTTGCCTCGGTCACTTCCCTCCAGTTTCCTCACTGCTGTGGGAAACCCTGGATGGCCCCTCCCTCCTCTCCCCCCAGTGGCCGTCAGGTAAGGACAGACACATCTTAAAACACTGCTCTTCCCAGAGCATCATGGGTGATGGGAGAAGATTCCGGAGGGCATGCTGCCAAGCTGATACCCTTGACATTGTCCTCTCATCCCTAGTGCCTGGCACACAACTCAGAAGCCAGTACGAGTGGCTTATCCGATGCTGAGTTCTTTTCAGGTGGGTTATTTTTGCATTTCTATTTAGATTTCAAATTCTGAATCCATTATGTCTTGACACAGGGCTTGAGACCTTGGCTCCTGATGGATAATGTGAGGGTGAACATCGTGATCCAAGAGACAGGAGCCCAGATGAAACGTCCTTTTAGGAAGAGTTAAAGCACCTTGCAGTCCCAAAGCCAGAGGGATCCACAAATCTGAAGAACAAAGTGAGGTGTCCCTTTGGATGAATTTCTGAGGGAAGAGGGTAGGCCTGGCACAACGTCTGTGAGAGAAGTCGAGGGCCTCTGGGCCTTCACGGTCTCTAGGGGGAGGAGATGTTCTGCTCCTATGTGTGGCAGGGGTGCGTGTTGGTGGGGGGCCAGGAAGGCACGTGGATAAAGAGAAAAGTTATAATTCACAGTTGCCTCAGCTTGGGCAGAAAGACCTCTTCAAGGGAGCCATCCGTGTTCTAACAATTCTCTAGGGTGCGTGAAGTCAGGACAGGGAACAGAATCTTTTTTAAAAAATATTTTATTTATTTATTTATTTTTCTAGCATAAAGAGAGAGAGAGCAAGAGAGAGAGAGAGAGAGAGAGAGAGAGAGAGAGAGAGAGAACACCAGGGCCACCACCTTGTGGGTCTGGCTTATGTGGGTCCTGGGGAATTGAATCCGGGGCCTTAGGCACTGGAGGCAAGTGCCTTAGCCGCTGAGCCATCTCTCCAGCCTGGAACAGAATCTTAACACAGTTGGACGTATTAGGTCCAACTCCCTCATCTTCTAGATAAGAAAGTTGAGCCTCGGAGAGGCTCAGCAACTCATGATACGGTGAGCTGTGTGTTTACTGAAGGACAAACATTGACTCAGTGTCTAATCTGTTTGATGGGATGGGAAGATAATGTTAAATGGGCACAGTTCTTACTCTCCAAGAACTTTGGGTTGGTTTAAGAAAGAGATAAGATCGGGTGAACATCAACACTGTGTGACAGGAAGTGGAAGCTTCACCAAACGTGAAGAGTGACCTGTAAATCCCGTGAGTGTTGGAAGAGACTTGCTGAGGGCACAGAGGTTTTCCTGTGCATCCATGTCAAAAATCAAGACAGGCAATGAATCCAACCCCTGCCCCACCCTTCTTGAGGAACACTTGGTTCCCGTATCACGTTGAGTAGATGTGTACTGGATACCCCATCATGACTAACGGATGCTTGGAATGAAACTAGAAAATGAACCAAAATGCTGCCTTGGGACTTTCTAGTTCAGGATGAAACAGCACTCAAAAGAGAGGGGAGGAAGCTGTTTTCATTTCTTTGGACCTTCTCTGGTATCTTCTCTTATCCAGGCATGGTGGCATCACCTGTAATCATAGTACTCTGGAGGCTGAGGCAGGAGGATTATGAGAGGACATCCTGGGCTACATAAGGAGACCCTATCAAAAATAAATATTTTTATAAGAGAAAATGTCCTCTTTTCCCACCAGTTTTCTTCCCACCTTCATATTAAATCAATGCTTATGAAATGTGCTAGGTCCATACAGATCTCCTGCAGAGGCAGAGCCCTGCTGCTCTCAGGAAGTGGAGCTCCGGGTACTCTGTGCCTCTTAGATCTGGCCAGATGACCTTGAGGACAAAAGGCACCCCGTGTCCTGCAGGGTCATGTTCACTTTCATTCATGATTCATTTATTCATGACTCAGCTCTATTTTTTTAAGAAGGAAAGAAGGAAGGAAGGAAGGAAGAAAGAAAGGAAGGAAGGAAGGAAGGAAGGAAGAAAGGAAGGAAGGAAGGAAGAAAGGAAAGAAGGAAGAGGAAAGAAAGAAAGAAGGCAGGAAGGAAGGAAAGAAGGAAGGAATTAAGAAAGAAAGAAAGAAGGAAGGAAGGAAGGAAGGAAGGAAGGAAGGAAGGAAGGAAGGAAGGAAGGAAGGAAGGAAGAAAGAGAAAGAATATGGGTGCATCAGAGCCTCTTGCCAATGCAAACAAACTCCAGATCTGTGCACCACTTTGTGCATCTTGGCTTTCTGTGGATACCGAGGAATTGAACCAGGGCCAACAAACTTTGCAACTAAGTCCCTTTAATCACTGAGCCATGCCCCCAGCCCAAGTTCTTATTGTGGTACTATTGTCATGACAAAAGAAGTTAAAGCCACGTCCTTGTCTTCAAAAAGATTACTAAGGGAGAGCAATGCCAAGCTTGAGACATAGAGAAAATCCCCCACCACTGAGTGCAAGTGAATGGGGTTGGCAACACACACCGTGGGAAGGTTGACCTGGGCATGTCTATGAGTGTGGATGGCATCAACCCATGGGCTGGGGTCCAGGACTGAATGAAAAGGAGAGAGTGAGCTGAGCACCAGCATCCATCACACTTTGTTTCCTGACTGTTGATGTCATGTGACCAGCTGCCTCCCACCCCTGCCACCACGCCTTCCCACCATGATGGACTGTATCCTCTCAAACTGTGAGCCCAAATAAACCCGTCCTCCTGTAAGTTGCTTTGGTCAGGCGTTTCTGTAACAGTCATGAGAAAAGTAATTAACAGAGAGAGAGAAAGAGAGAGAGAGAGAGAGAGAGAGAGAGAGAGAGAGAGAGAGAGAGAGGAGAGAGTCCTGATAGCAGGAATAGGCTGTATTTTGTTGCTCCACAACTTCATTCCTTCCCCAGCTTCTCATCCTTCTGCTTCTCCCCTTCTCCAGAGGAAGAAGGACCCTGGCCTTGACAGGCTTCCCTGCCTTCTGACCCTCTCGGTCTCTCCTTCATGGAGATCGGCTCTCCACGAAAACCACTCTGTCCTCAACTCCCAACCCTGCTTCCTCCGTCTCCTTTTCCACATCTGTCAAGCATGTCCCCACCTCAAAAATCCTCAAGTGCTGCTGTCTGCAGCTCTAACCACTGCCCCATCTCACGCTTCCCTTCACGTGGGTCTTTACCACCCCACAGCCCTTCTCCCTGTTTCCTCCATCTCTCCAGCTTCGCTTCTACCATTGTGTTTCCGAGATGGCTCTATGCTGATGCTCACTGTGGGCATCTCTCTCCCAGGCTCAGTCCTGGGCCAGTGTCCACTTCCTCTGGGATCCTTTGCTCCCCTGACTGGTCACTCATATGCGAGTCTCCAGTCTTAATGCCAGGATGCAAAACCTGCTGCATGGTCTACAAATCTCTGAGTCTAGCTGGCTGTCCCTTGAAACCTGTAACTCACCCCTTCCCCCTGAAAGCAGCCTCTCCCCTGATTTGCACTGCAGTCACTCATGACCAGCTACCTACCAGGAAGCTATCACACTAGAACTCAGGATTACCTTGGACGCCTTCTTCTCTTTCATGTCTCAGATCCAATTGCTTCCTCATCACGGCTTAAATCTGTTTCCCTTGTCACTCCATCCTGATCCTTTAAGTCCACGCTTTGTCCTGGTGGCCCCAAAGCTGCAAATACAAACTATTTTAGGCAAACGTGCCAGGCCTCTCCTCGTTGTTCTCAGGGCCCTGCTTCTGTTCCTACCCTCTGCCTCCACATGTCAAGCCATTTAACAGACTTGAGACTCCCCTACGATTTCCCCTAGTGATCCTCCATCTGTGGTACCCATTACCTCTTGTGGGAAGCATCCCAGGTCAGTACCCACCTGGGACCTCCCATGGCCAGCCCAGTCCCTGGCTCTGGCTTCTGTGTATGTGCAGTCATATTATTTAGGTATTTATTTCTTCCACTGGACTGTAAGCTCCTTGTAGTCAAAGACTCTTATTTACTTGTTCCTGGACTCCAATATAGGCACGCAGCAGATGCAGGCTATTAGATGCAATAGAAAATGGAGACGGTGATATAGACAGGAAATACCCAGGCATGATTCCAAGCAATGCATGGTCTGCACAAATGCAGAAGGAGATGGTGCTGCTGGGCGCTGGGCGGGTGCCGAAAGCTGCATCATCAGCATGAGCAGACACTGTAATTATGCACCCTAAAAACAGAAAATACTGATTACACTGGTGAAGCTTATCTTTTCCTTTCGCCCACTGCCCTGGAATCTTCACTTACCCAATCACCTTTCCTTCACCCAGCTGGGATGTCTGTCCATTGCCCAGAACCCCAGGAAGAACTGCCCAGCGTGTCATGAGGACCATGGTGAGACCTACTGGAATTCAGCAGCCAACAAGATCCCTGCGGGCTGGGGCCGGGAGTTCGGGAAGCCCCTCCTCTGTTTACTTGGCCCAAAGAGACCATGGAGCTGAAATGGGCCCCGGAGTAGCTCCAGCAGCAGGAGTGTCGTCATGATGAGCACACACCCGGGGAGTGCTGGATGCTAAGTTCTCCCCAGAGACAACTCTACAGCCAAGTGTGAACAGCCATCCGGGAAGCCTGGCTTGTGTTCAGGAGCCTTGCTGGGTTTTTCCAAAGAAGCATCCCAGGCTTCTCATTGGTTTCTTACTTTGTTTTCTGACTTGCTGTCATGTGAACAGAGGACTGCTGTCCTCGACACCATGTCCCTATGGTGCTGTGAGCTCAAGTTCTGATTTACCTCCTGGCTCTGCCCTGGGCCAGCATTCTGGGCTGAGCCATCAGTGACCATTGCAGCATTGGCCTGGAGGTGGCTTTTCCCTGAGCTGCTCATGGGCTCAGGCTGGGCGTGCGGTGGGCACCCTGTGATCCGTGTTGTGAAGGGCACTGTTCAGGTCTAGCTCCTGCTAAAGGAAGCCCAGTGTGTAGGAAGGACTCAAGCCACGATACCAATCTTTTCTGCTTGGCTTTGGCAGGCTGAGCCCTTTTCCTCCCCTCTCTCCAGCTCTGGATTCCGTTTGGCTGCTCACCCTTACCTCATTTCTCCCCAGCTGCTGCAGGCCCCAGATGTTCTGGAGGAGCTGCTAGCAGTGACTTTTCTGTTTGATTTTTTTATCCATAAGCAGCGCAGGTATAAAGAGGGCTGGCTAAGGAGATAGCTCAACGGGAAATGTGCCTGCTCTGCAAGCATGAGGACCTGAGTTCAAATCCCCAGAACCCATGTAATGCCAGGAGTTGTGGTATGCACCTGTAATCACAGAACAGAGGAGAAAGGGACCCCTGGGGTTCCCTGGCTAGCTACTCTAGCCAAATTGGTGAGCTTTGGGTTCAATGAGAGACACTGCCTCAAAAAGTAAGGTGGGGAGTGACTGAGGAGACACCTGATGTCAATCTCTGACCTCCGCATACATGTGAACATGTATTACATACATAAGGACATGTATGCACACATGCGCACACCATGCACAGAAACTCGTGCAGAGAGAGAGAGACAGAGAGCGATAACCAATCACATTCTGAGGGATATAATGGATTGGCACCCAATGGAGAACATGTCTTGGGCCTCCGCCTTTCTCAGCATGGACCTTACTAACCACTGAAGATTTCTGCAGAGATCCACAGCTTAAGCCATCCCATAATTTCTCAGTGCCTTCTCCATGGGGAGCATGATAGCTGGAATCATCACGTGTTCTGCATGCTTGGTCCCCCGCTGATGGCATATTGGAAAGTGGAGGCTTGCTGGAAGAGGTGTGTTGTTGGGGCGGGGTTAGGGGAGTTCCAGCCAGCTCCCCCTTGCCAGAATTCTGCTCCCTCTCCTGCTGCTAATGCCCATCCTCTGCTCATGCCATGCTTTTTCCTGCCACCATGCAGCCTCCCCTCGAAACTGTAAGCCAAAATAAACCCTGACCTCCCATCACCTGCTCTTGGTAGAGTGTGTTGTCTCACAACAGGGAGCTATCGCCAAACCATCCTCCGGTTGCCTTGGGTCCTGCGAGCTCTGTGCTACAGCATGTTGACATGCTGTGTCACTCACCCTGTCAGGTTTCCTCAGTGAGCCTCAAGAATGAACAATGGGACAAGAAATGGGACTAATGCACGAGTGAAAGAAAAAGCTCCAGGATTCTAGAACACTCTGTGTCTATCTACTTGTTGGAGTAAACTTCACATTGCTGGAGGAAGGGGCTTCCTTTGGCTCAGTCTCCAGGGGAAGCTTCATCGCAGCTGGGGAAGGACCGAAGAGCAGAGGCTGGGCATCACATCTTGCCCCCTGTGATCCACCCCCTCCATCAAGGCTCCACCTCCAGAACTACCCCCAGTGACCACCTCCTCCAGCAAGGCTCCACCTCCAGAACTACCACCTGTGACCAACCCTCTCCAGCAAGGCTCCACCTCCAGAACTACCCCCAGTGACCACCTCCTCCAGCAAGGCTCCACCTCCAGAACTACC
>PVHP010016900.1:0-35189 GCA_004024765.1 Zapus hudsonius | reverse complement strand
AAAAAAAAAGTTTGGCGTTTGATTCTACATTGAACAGTAATTCCCCTTTCATGTGACTATCCTAAAAATATTTAAAACAGCTGTGTGATGCCTTGAAGGACCCGGCTCTCCCTGCCAAGCATGCCCAGTTCTTCACAGGCTGTGGTTGTCGGAGCTCTTGTCTTGGGCAATACCAGCTGGTTGAGTTTCAGAGCCTCGGGTCTGTTCTAAGGGTGGGATACTGGGAGCAGAGGAAGGATTCCCACTGGGGTTCATCCATGGGAACCCAGCAAGAACTGTCTCCCTCATTTACAGCTGGCATGGCTCTTTAAGGACAGCTGAAGTCTAACCAGTTATTTTTGGAGATCACATCGTCGGGTCATTGGCTCATTTTGAACTTGGAGTCTATTAAAGCCACAAGTCTCTTTCACACATGCTTCTGCTAAGCCTTGTGTGTGTGTGTGTGTGTGTGTGTGTGTGTGTGTGTGTGGCTATATATAGTTATTATCTGTCGAGAGCTTCTTATGGGCAAGGCGATGTGCTAAATGCTTCGCATCTTTTGCATCTCATTTAATCTTCACATTAACCGAGTCAGGCAGTCAGAATCCTTCACTCCAGATTGTGGGCAGGTAAAGCTCAGGTTAGTGGAGGCTTGCCTAAAAAGATCTGACTCCAAAGCAAGTGCTTTTGAACTTGAGGTAATTCTATTTGTGTACTGGGGAATCGAACCAGGGTTATCAGGCTTTGTAGGCAAACACCTGAACTGCTGAGACAGCTCTTCAGCCCCACATATTGAATTATTATTATAGGTGTTAAAACTTTTCTGGATGAAAAAATTTCATTTTACAAAGAAGACAGAAGTAAAATGAAAAGTAGGTGAGTGGATCTGTAGGGTCTCCTATTTGGTGATTTCTGTTCTATTATTTCAGTCAGTAAAGCCTGCTGCACCATTAGTTCTTGGATATGATCTCCTTCAAAACTGATCTCCCAAAATGTATAAACATCCCTATGATGTGATATTTGGTTTTTTGAGGTAGGATCTTGCTGTAGCCCAGAATGACCTGGAATTCACTATGTTGTCTCAGGCTGGCCTCAAACTCACTGTGATCCTCTTACCTCTGCCTCCTAAATGCTGGGATTAAAGGTGAGCTCCACCATGCCCAGTTTATGATGTGATACTTGTTTATTTTCTTATTTTGCAGGGCTGGAAGTTGGACCCATGCTCTTATGAATGCTAGTAAGCACTCTACCGCTAGCTACAATCACAATCCAGTGATGTGACTTTTTAAATAAGAAATGACTAAATGATACGGTCTTATTATCAGTATCCTTAGCAACAACAGATCCGGAGGAAGATGTGATACTATGCTGGATATTTGGAAGTGTTAACATGTGAATGGAGAGAATAGAGCATTTTCCATTTTCTATAATAAATTTGGGACACGTAATAGTTGTTTTGGTTTTTCTCCTGTGCCTACATGGAAGACTCAATCAAGACCAGCATCATCAAATAAAAACTATCAGTCTCTGAAGGTTGCCTTGTCTTCAGCTTCTTTTAGCAAGATGTTATCCAGACGTCTGCATCAAGACGTTGTGCAGAGCTGGGATACATGGTTTCATGTTGCTTCTCTGTTCCAGATCATTCTTGATTTGACCTCTAATGCAATGGCTTGGTGTCATGGTTTGATCTAGGTGTCCCCCACAAAAAAAAATGAATGTGTTCTGATTGATCGATCCCCAGCTGATGGCAGTTTGGGTTTTACAACCTCCCTGGAGCTGTGTTGTTGGGGGCGGGCTTATGGGGTTATAAGCCAGCTTCCCCTTGCCAGTATTTGGCACACCTTCCTGCCACTGTTTGCAGTGCTATGGCGGAGGTGATGTCCACCCCTCTGCTCATGCCATCGTTTTCCCTGCCAGGATGGAGTCTCCCCTCAAGTCCATAAGCCAAAAAACCCATTCCTCCATAAGCCACTTTTGTTTGGGTTCTTTCTGCACAGCAACTAGAAAGCTGACTACAACACTTGGGAATACTAGTTTTTGAGTTTGGGGGACAAGAGTGGTTTGCGTGCTCTCATGGCCTCCTAGGCTGGCATGTATAACCAGGATTGTGATCCACTCTTTTGGCATTCATTACCCCCAGGAATGATAGGCCACCTCTCTAACAATGACTCAACTCTCATAAGAGGCAGATCTTTAGGCTTCTGTGAGTTCACCATCGATCCCTTGGATTGGTGGTTCATCCTACCTTTTGCTTCAAAACAGCTAATTCACTGTGAAACAGTGAGTTTCTCAGCCAGCTGCCAACTCAATATTTGTCCAGTGAAGGGGATTATTAGCCACTGTAGTTTTTTTTTTTTTTTTTTTGGTTTTTCGAGGTAGGGTCTCGCTCTACTCCAGGCTGACCTGGAATTCACTATGTAGTCCCAGGGTGACCTCGAACTCATGGCGATCCTCCTACCTCTGCCTCCCGAGTGCTGGGTTTAAAGGCGTGCGTCACCACGCCCGGCTAGATTATTTTTTGTAAAGTACATGTCCATGTCATTTGACACTTTTCAGTAGGTTGTTAGTCCTTTGTTGTCGCTCCTTTCATATTTATGTATTTTTTTGTGGGACACCCACACAGAGCTACAAATATTTTTATCCAAAATCAGGTAATTTTTGATGAACAGAATTCAAGTCTTATCAATTTCTACTTAATGAGATTTCTATATTTCAATAAGTCTTTTTGTATCTCATGTTGAGAATATAATCTCCTATTTCCTTCTAGTAGCTTTCTGATTTTAAATTTGGGATACTCCATCTTTTTTAAAAAATATTTTATTTATTCATTTTCAAGCAGAGAGAGAGAGAGAAAGAGAGAGAGAGAGGGCACCAGGGCCACCACCTTGTGGGTCTGGCATATATGGGTACTGGGGAATTGAACCAGGGGCCTTAGCCACTAGAGGCAAGTGCCTTAACTGCTAAGCCATCTCTCCAGCCCAAAGTGATACTCCATCTTGAATAACTTTCAGGTATAATGTGAGGTGGGGATTATGGCTCTTTTTTTCATATAGATATGTAATTGTTACAATAGCTGTTGTTGAAAAGTCTTTCCCTCATTCATAACATGGGCACATTTTGTCAAAAATCAACTAACCACGTATGTGTGAGATTTCCTTTTTTATTCAGTTGATTAATTTTCCTTTATGTATATGTTTAGTATGTATGTGGTTTGGAGGAATAGTTTTTAAAAAAATATTTTATTTATGGGCTGGAGAGATGGCTCAGCGGTTAAGGCATTTGCCTCCAGTGCCTAAGGCCCTGGGTTCAATTCCCCAGGACCCACATAAGCCAGACCCACAAGGTGGTGGCCCTGATGTGCTCTCTCTCGCTCTCTCTGTCTCTGTATCTCTGCTTGAAAGTGAATAAATAAAAATATTAAAAATAAATAAAAAATAAATAAAAATATTTTATTTACTTATTTGAGAGAGAGAGAGAGAGAGAGAGAGAGAGAGAGAGAGAGAGAGAGAGAGAAAGAGAGAGAGAGGCAGACACAAAGAGAGAATGGGTGCACCAGGGCCTCCAGCCACTGCAAACGAACTCCAGACACATGCACCCTCTTGTGCATCTGGCTTTATATGGGCACTGGGGAATTGAACTCTGGTCCTTCTGCATTGCAGGCAAACACCTCAACCCGTAAGCCATCTCTTCAGCCCTGGAGGAATAGTTTTAATCCATAGATGGGTAAATATATGGGTGTGAAACTCTTAGATAGGGCCTATAAGTGACAGCAGTTGTTAACTACTAACCCCAGAGCATGCTTCTTGCATGGGGGCACTCTTCAGGGCTTTTGAAATGTATTATCTCTAGCCTGGCGTGGTGGCACACGCCTTGAATCCCAGCACTTGGGAGGCAGAAATAGGTGGATCACTATGAGTTCAAGGCCACCCTGAGACTACATAGTGAATTCCAGGTCAGCCTGGGCTAGAGTGAGACCCTACCTTGGAAAACCAAAAAAAAAGAAAGCAAGCTGCGAGTTGACTAAGAGAGGAAAGGCTGGTGGGATTCTCAGCCATGCAGCCCATCCCCAGATGTGGGGACACAGGACACACCGCAGGCCCAGGCCTCTGCCTCTCTTTTTGCACTGGGCACATTTTGGGTTGGTTTGCAAGCAGATACTTAAGGTTAGACATCTGAGGCCTGGATGATTTGCAGCCCCCATCAGAGATGGGGTTTCGGGATATTCCTGTGAATCATCTCACCTAATCTTTCTTGCATTTCTTTGCTTAAATGATTAGCAAACATGTCCTTTGGTCACCTGAATGGCAATGCTAGAATCTGAAAGCAAAGGTAGCTTTATTGTGTATTGTGTAGTGAGTTTCCAGACAGGAATGGAAGGAAGATTCTGGAGTCTCTGGAGGTCTTTAGTGGCTTTTGTACTGGACTTGATCAAGAGCCAGAAGGGCGCCCAGAACTCTAATGATTGGAGCTCCGCACTGGTCATCAGCTTAAGTGGCTGTGATTCTCACCATCCTCGTCTCCCTGAGGTCAGAGTTCACAACTGACCGAACACAGAATGTGGGCCTAGTTTGCTTAGGACTAGGTTGATGTCACTAGACTTGAATCTGTGGCCCCCAACTTGGATTCACCCCACTCCTTGCCCACTAAAAAGACTTGAAAAGACTTTCATATCTTTGTTTGTTTTTATTTAAGGTAGGGTCTCCCTCTAGCCCAGGCTGAACTGGAATTCACTCTGTAGTCTCAGGGTGCTGGGATTCAGGGTGTGTGCCACCAAACCTAACCTAAGACTTAACATCTTACTTACTCAAAATTGGGAGGGGGGACTTAGAAGAAATTAACTTAAGGAGTTAAGAAGCAATATCCAAATGTCTTGCCATTACCACCTCGATGAGTGGTCAGGAAGCTTGAGTCCTCAGACCAGCCTGAGCTAGTTTTCACCACACATTGGGATTGATGGCTTTTCTCACCTAGAGAACTGGAAACCATCTGAAGACGTTGAAGAAGACTCAATAGGTTGTATTACGGTATAGATTTTCCTTTGCTGTGTCCTTTCTGAAGTTACAAAAGAACTCCTTTGGGCTAAAATGTATTCACTAGCTATTTAATACCTCACATATTTAATGTTCTGCTTTATTGCTCGCTGAAAGAAATCAATGCATAACAAAATGCTTAATTTTTCAACTGTTGATTTAATGTATAACAGGCTCAATAAGGTGCTGAATCACACTGGCCTATAACTACTGAAAAATAGAAAAATTACCCACAGTGGTATGTTGAATCTGTGAATATTAACTTTGTCAATGTAATTTATGACTCGGCAGGTAATATACCGGTAATTTGCATGCTAATTGCTATGGTGGAAGCCAACCGACTTTAATTCAGTAATTTAGTCTGCCTAAGCAGAAGCCTGCAATTGCCTCTCTGTGCTGGGGAAAAAATGAAGCTGGTTTAGGATGAGAAAATGGAGGCGGGCCAAGAGGCCACTTGGAGCTTCAGAGGCCCCCTGCTGGCAGTCAGGTGGCATGGAGGTGCCCATGGCCTTGAGGACAGACCCACAGGGCTTTTCCAGTGGTCTTCGACTGTGGTCGAAGGAGGTCACTCTGGGCAAAACCAGTTTCTATTTGTGTTTCCAGTAAACAATCACAGAGAAGTTTCAAGAAGAAAAAGATATTTCAGCTTCCTGAAAGGAGAGCTTTCAACGCAGGCATGCTTTGTTTAGGTCTTTCAAAAACAGGGTTGATGATTTCTGTGCATATAAAACTGGGGAGGTGTGGGAAGGTACCATGGGGACAGTAGGCATATGACTGTTCAACCTTCACTGATAACGAAAGAAAGCAAATCTAAACTCCGAGGGATCGTTTTCTAGTAGAAATTTTAAAAACTGAAAGCTTTTGTTATTGGCAAGAGCACGGGGAGTGAGTACAGTAGCCAAGATAAAATATTCATCCCCAGGCGTTGTGGTGCACACCTTTAATCCCAGCACTGGGAGGCAGAGGTAGGAGGATCGCTGGCAGAGTTCAAGGCCAGCCTGAGACTACAGAGTGAATTCCAGGTCAGCCTGGGCTAAAGGTGACCCTCCCTGGAACCCCCACCTCCAAAATGCATCCATCCTTTGACGCATCCACCCCACCTCCAGAATTCCATCCCGGGGCTGTAGCCGGCTCAGTCTGTACAATGCTGGCTGTGCAAGTCTGAGGACTAGTTTGGATCTCCAGCACCCATGGAAATGTGGGGTGTGGCAGCCGCCTCCAATCCCAGTGCCAGGGAGGTGGGGGTCTAGGCTGAAGTGAAAGACCTGCCTCAGTGAATAAAGCAGACAGCACAATGCACACACAGCCCCCCTCAAAGAAGTACGTCCTACACAAATATAAACGGACAGTGTGGATTTCATGGAATTACCACTATCTGACTCTTCGATGTCTAAAAATTGCCATTTCAAATGTTTGAACCTCATGCAAGGGTAGATTCTGTCATGATAGTCTGGGAAAACCTAAATACTAAGCAGAAAGAAACAGGTATATCAAACACACATGACATTTTCAAATATGATTTCTTGTACCTTGTGCATTTTAAATGTGATGATAAAACGAAGCCAAAAAGTGTATGAAAATTAACTCTATGTGAGTCAGATGTAGCCATTTACCAAGGGTTCTGTTATGGTTTGATCCAGGTGTCCCCCACAAACAAATGTGTTCTGAATGCCTGATCCCCAGCTGATGGCAGTTCTGGAGTTGGCACCTTGTTGGAGCTGTGTTGTTGGGGACGGGCTTATGGGTTCATAGCCAGCTTCCCCTTGCCAGTGTTTGGCACACCTTCCTGCCGCTGTCTGCAGTGCTGTGGTGGAGGTGATGTCCAGCCTCTGCTCATGTCATCATTTTCCCTGGCATCATGGAGCTTCCCCTCGAGTCAATAAACCTTTCCTCCCATCAAACAGCTTTGGTTGGGTTCTTTTCGGTGCAGCAACAGAAAGCTGACTACAACATGTCCCGTTCTAAATCCAGTGTCATGATCAATGGTGATACTGGACTTAGAACGGAACTCAGGAGGGCTTGAAGCGCTCAGCATGTAGGCAGGGCCAGGGACATAGCTCCGAGGTGGGGTAATTGCCTAGCTCACTTTGAGGAAGTTTAGGGTTAGCAGGGTCCCGAAGTTGACTATAAGTGGCTAAAATTGAGAAATATCCTTGAGCTTGTAAGAGACAGTCTGGTTCAGCCTTCACCATTCTGGAGGCCCAGAGCATCAAAACAGGAGCCCCCCTTTCCTAGACATATAAATGGGATTACTCCACTTCCTAGAGGCTTGGTAACCCTGGGCTTTCCTTATCATCTTCCTTAAAGGAGAGGCTGGATGAGCAGCTCAGCCTCCAGTGCAGTGAATTCCCATAAAACACAGAGTCTCCAGGCACATTCTTTTTCTCCCCCCAGCCCGCCTCATTGGACAGGAGCTCTGCCTTCTTTCCTTCTCTTAAACTCTAGAATAACATCTCTGTAGACACCATATTCATCAGATTCAAAAGGCCACTGACTCAGTGGAAGCTTTATGTGACCATGACCTTCTGGCACCCTAATTTCAGGGTTAAAGCCCAACCAAGAGCCAGGAATGGCTTCATTGCCCTCAATTCTCATCCTTTATGAGTCTCTGGGTTCTGAACTAGCTCTCTCTGTTCTGTCCCACGATTAAACATGTATGACTTTTCATGCTGTCCTGTGTTTATTGTGTCTGGGGAAGTGGAAGGGCTGAATCTTCCCCAAGAAACATGTTCCCTGCTTCCCATGTGTTTATGACTCCGTTCTAACCTTCCTTCCTAAACTCCACAGTTTGTGATTTCTTCCTAAATCAACCTAATAATTCATAATTTATCCTTTTTGAATTCATCTTTATAATTTCTTTGTTAAAGATAGGACAGGACCCAAACTTGGGGTTGATAAATTTGGGGGCCCCCTCCTGAACCTCCAAATCCTGTATCACGTTGATTTCAATGGTCTAAATACTCCCACCATGGTCAATTTCAAGCTAGCCATGTGTTGACAAAATTATCCTCTCAGGAGCACCAGGTGCACACACACACCTCTGTTCAGACCAAGATGGGGGAAACATGTTCACCACTCCCCAAGATTCAGCCCTTCCGCTTCCCCAGACAACCCTCCCTCCCCTCCCCCTCCACTACCCACTGTCATCCATTCTGATGGGCTTTACGGTCACCTGGGTCTCGAATACTGGCAATAGACTTCAGGGGAGAACTGCCGAGTACTTGCACTGGTTGGATGGGGGAGGGGAAGTTATTTTTGGTTTATGAGCCAAGTTTTACTATGTCATCCAGCCTGGCTTTGAACTCTCAGTCCTCGTGCCTCTGCTTCCTGAGTGTCTGGGATTACAGGCACACCACCACCATGCCAGGCTGGTTGGATTTTTACGATAAGTGGAGTGAATTTGGGGCCTTCCGCAGGGCCAATCTGCAACCATGGGGTTCCTGAATTTGAGCCCTGGCCAAAAGGCCCCCTAAGTGCCCCACGAAGCAGGTGTGAGTTTCTGCCTTCCTGGCTTCCAGGCTTGGCCTCTTTGTTCCACTCGCTGTGCTGCGGTATTTCTCTGTTCTGGGAAGGAGGGACGCTGACCCAGAAGGGTGTCCACACACAGCCCAGCCAGGTAGGGAGGGAAAAACACCCACTGCTGCAATCTGGCTGAGGGCACTTTGGCAGACCCATTCCAGGGTAACGAAGAGCTTCTTTGCAAAGTGACTTTGGTCTCAGGGACTGACTCCTCAAAGGCTGTCCTGAGGCTTTCCTGATCATCAACAGGCTAGGAAGCTTCCATCCGAGTTTCCACTATCCATCTCTCAGGGACAGCCTTCTCAGCGGAACCAGATGACACTACAGAGCTCTGTGGGAAGGATGGTGGAGGTGGGACCTGAACATCAGGGGGGTGGAACTCATTTTAAGTTCTCCTCCGACACTGGCATCTATGGTGTATTCGTGCAAGTTACTACTAAGTGCCCTCCCTGTGTGTGGCCAAAGGATGTCTCCCTAGGAGAAGCCCTAACCCTGAGCAGACTGAATGGCTCAGGGTGCGTGGCTTGTCTTCCTTACCCAGCATGGGTTCTGGTTTTGCCCGTGCCACACCCCCCTGTATTCAAAGGAACACTGGACTTGAAAGCAACGTTGGAGGTGGATTTATCTGAACCGATATCTTCAGTTACTTCAGGACCAGCCAGGAGACATGCCGCTCAGACCCTGCCCTTTCCAAAGGCACCCCAGGGAGGCCATGAGAGAGCTTGTCAGGTGCGCCAAACTTCCAACAGCAGGCAGCCTATGCTGGTGGAGCCGAGGAAAAGAGATTACCTTCCCATGATCTTAGCTCTGTTATTTAGTTAATAATTGACAAATTCTCAGGCTAAGGATCTTGAGCAAAGATCCTCAAGCTTGTCTTCTCCCCAAGGGCACCCACTTACCAAGCCCTAAGAACATGAGGGAGGATGGGTCCTTTCTCCACAGGCAATTTAGGTCCCAGGGTCCCTCCGAAACAGCTTTATTCTAGTCTCACAGGGAAATCTAGTCCCAGTAGAGAGACCCACTGTCATGGTCTATATTGACTGTCAATTTGATAAGACCTAGGATCACGTAGGAAACTGGCCTCTGGGCAGGCCTGTGAGGGCTTGTCTAGATTAGGTTAGCCTCTGGGCATGTGTGAGAGGGATTATCTAGATTAGGTTAACCTCTGGGCATGTGGGAGGGCTTGTCTAGATTAGGTTAGCTTCTGGGCAGGCCTGTGAGGGTTTGTCTAAATTAGGTTAGCCTCTAGGCATGTGTGTGAGGGATTATTTAGATTAGGTTAGCCTCTGGGCATGTGTGTAAGGATTTATCTAGATTAGGTTAGCCTCTGGGCATGTGTGAGAGGGATTATCTAGATTAGGTTAATTGAGGAAGAAAGACCCACCTTAACTGTGTGTGGCACCATTCCAAGGGCTGAGGTCCCAGACTGTATAAAAACACGAGAGCTGGCTGAGCACCGGCATTCATTGCAGTTTGCTTCCTCACTGTGGACCAAACACACTCAGCTGCCTTAAACTCCTGCCTCCATGTCTTCCCTGCTATGCTGGACTGTACTTTTAAACTGTAGGATGAAATAAATTCTTCCTTTCTTATGTTGCTTCTGGCCAGGTATTTTTTTGTCCCCACATCTAGGAAGTAAAAAATACACCTACCCAGAGCCCAGTCTCATCCAAGGCCTTGCTGAAGAGCTGAGCTTCGTCCAGCTTCTGAGCTCAACCTCGTCCAGATTGTCCTTTACAGACTGGGCAGGTTCATGGCTTATTTATTTATTTATTTATTTACTTTTTTTTTTTTTGAGGTAGGGTCTTGCTCTAGCCCAGGCTGACCTGGAATTCACTATGTAATCTCAGGGTGGCCTTGAACTCATGGCAATCCTCCTACCTGTGCTGGGATGAAAGGGGTGTGCAACTAAACCCAGCTTTTTGCTTCTTTCTTGCTGGGCCACCTGTCTCTGATTATATATATGTGTGTGTGTGTGTGTGTGTGTGTGTGTGTGTGTGTGTGTGTGTAACTTTATTTACTTATTTGAGAGAGATAGAGATACAGAACGAGTGAGTAGGGGCACACCAGGGCCTTCAGCCACTGCAAACAAACTCCAAGTGCATGTGCCACTTTGTGCACCTGGCTTTATTGGGTATTGGAGAATCAAACTCAGGCCACTGGGCTTTGCAAGCAAGTGCCTTTAACTGTTGAGCCATCTCTCCAGTCCCCTGTCTCTGATTCTTGAGGGATAAAGAAGAAGCCTTCATAGTTTAGCTTCATAGCTAAGGAGTTCCTCTGGGCTAAAGCTGCACATGTGCAAACTGCTGCTGAAACATCTATAGTGAAGTGGTTATTTATTGTATTGTATTCATTCTTTATTTTTGTGTGCGGCAGGGTCCCCCTCCAGGCTGATATGGAACTCACTCTGTAGCCAAATTGGCTTTGAACTCACCAAAATTCTTCTACTTCAGTCTCCTGAGTACAGGGATCACGGGGTAAACCATTCCCAGTTAGATGATGGGTATTTTAAATGGATTTTACAGAACAAATAGACATTCTTTCATCTAAACAACAAATTGAAAAGAAAGAAATCTCCCAAATTGTGGTGCTGAGACAGGGTGTAGACAGGCCATAGTAGCTTGATAAACCACTGGGCTTTGAGAGCAAAATTCAATTGTTCTCTGGTGCCAATGCACAAGGTGTCTAAGCGCTTAGAGACACATGGTAACAGAAACTGGACACATCAAATTAGCTCCCAGATGAATGTTCTAAAATACAGGCGAACAATTTGAATGCCAATTGTCCCTTTGCCAAGCCTAGTGACTAACAAGCTTTACTGGGGAAGATGGCCTCATTTCAATTCATCTCACTCTTGCAATCTGTAGCCAGCAGAGACTCGACATATCTATCTCTCTCCTCCTCTCTCAGGAGAGGAGTCACTCCCAAAGCTACATCCCTTGACAGAGGCCTCTGAGGTTATTACTATTATGGGCTGTGGGACACAAATTAATTCCCTCATTTCTATTCTGGGCACAGTTGCATACATATGAATTCCACAGGTTGCATGCTTTTTATTTAACAAAATAGCAAGAGAAATGGAGTTAGACCTTGGTACACTTTGTTCCCCAGCACCCAGTGACTCATCCTCCATAATGAGCACAGGAGCAAACACGGACTGGTTCTGTTGATCAATTATTCAAGCACTCTGCCGAGCAAGGACATTCATTAACACAGCTCAGCTTGATTGGCTCCTTGCTCAGTTGTTTGGAGTCCACCAGAAGGATATGGATTTGGTCGCCATTTGGACTCAACAATGGCATGCACACATGGAAAATAAGTAGTTTGGGCTGGAGAGATGGCTCAGCGGTTAAGGCACTTGCCTCCAGTGCCTAAGGCCCTGGGTTCAATTCCCCAGGACCCACATAAGCCAGACGCACAAGGTGGTGGCCCTGGTGCATTCTCTCTCTCTCTCTCTCTCTCTCTCTCTCTCTCTCTCTCTCTCTCTCTCCTCTCTGCTTGAAAATGAATAAATAAAAAAAATTTAAAAATAAATTCTTGGGTGGGAGAAAATGTTCAGTGGTTAAAGCACCTGCTTGCAAAGCCTAATGACCCAGGTTGGATTCCATAAAGCCAGATGCACAAAATGGTGCATGCACCTGGAGTTTGTTTGTAGCAGCTAAAGGCTCTGGACAACTCATTTCTCTCTCTCTCTCTCTCTCTCTCTTTCTCTCTCTCTCTGTCTGCTTGAAAATGAATAAATAAAATATTAAAAAAAGAAAATAAGTAGTTTAGTAAAGAGGATTCTTACCACAGTTCCTCTCTCCTTGACCGAGATGGGAATCCATAGCCACCACGATGTGGAGCTCTGGAAGCACCAGGAGGCAGAAGTAGAGTGGCCTTGGGAACCTTCACTCCAGGAGCAACTTTTGTCCAGGTGGCAAGTGTGATCTGTGTCACTACGAAATGACCAGCCTCTGGCTGGCAATGTAGCTTGGTGGCAGAGAGCTTTCTTAGTATACACAATATCCTGGGTTCCATCCCCACCACCTACGTGACCCCCAAAGAAAGAAATGCAGATTTTCACCCTTATCCAGATCTGCATCTTTTTAAAAAACTTTTTATTTATTCATTTTTCAAGCAGAGATACAGAGATTGAGAGAGAGAAAGAGAGCACCAGAGCCACCACTTTGTGGGTCTGGCATATGTGGGTCCTGGGGAATTGAACCTGGGGCCTTAGGCACTGGAGGCAAGTGCCTTAACCGCTGAGCCATCTCTCCAGCCCCAGACCTGCATCTTGTCAATGTCTATGAATCCCTGTCTGAATGCTGCCTCCCCAGGTCTGATGGGCCGATCAACAGAGAGCTCAATGGCTGGGGAGTGTCGAGTTCTGCACCAACAGAACTCTAGAAAACAGAAGGGACAGTGTAAGTCCCTCCAGGAAAATGGAAACTCAGGGGCTGGGGTGGTGGTTTGCCAGGCAAACAAGGTCACATAGGTTTCCCCGCTTGGTCTCTACCACCCCACGGCCCGAGGTGAGCCACTCTTCATGTGAACTTTGGCGAGAGGCTCCTTGCTTCTGCTCTTTGGGGATCCCCAGCCCCACTTCCTCCACTGTCTCTGAATTCTCAGCCATATACCAGTCCCTCCTCTGCTGATAATACTCATTCCTTACAGGGCAAAGTACAGACTTCTTGGTTGGCACACAGCCTTCTTTGCCTACACAGACCTCTCTAGTCAGTCGCCAGCCGAGAGGTCCAGGAGCTCCCTCACGTGTCTTTGGTTTTTGCCACCTGCCTGTTGAGTGGCTGTTCCTTCTGAGTTGACAGCTTTTCCTCCATGCCCACTTGGTGACCTCCTCTTCAACATACAAATCCCTGCTCTGTGAAGACTTTTAGGAACTATTCCTAGAAAAAAATTAATAATTTCCTATTTTGTTCTATTTATGGACTTTAACAAAATATATCAAATGCTATTGGTTTCTATCAGATTCCATTTTATATATCAGATTCTATTGCAATTTGCCTGGTGAAAGCTTTGTAAAAACGAAGCTATGCTGGGCGTGGTGGCGCACGCCTTTAATCCCAGCACTCGGGAGGCAGAGGTAGGAGGATTGCCGTGAGTTCAAGGCCACCCTGAGACTACACAGTGAATTCCAGGTCAGCCTGGGCTAGAGCGAGACCCTACCTCAAAAACAAAACAAAAAAACCAAAACTCTCACCTAACTTGATAGCTGTTAACTTTACTCTTTGGAGTCAGGAAATGTGTCTATTTGGATATCTAGACTGGCACAAAAAAGGTTTCTGGTTTTAAAAGTTAATTGGAAGGGCTGGAGAGATTGCTAAATGGTTAAGGCAGTTGCCTGCAAAGCCTAAGGACTTGATTTAATTCCCCACTCTCCACATAAAGCCACATGTACAAGGCGACACATTCATCTGGAAAACATCTGCAGTGGTTAGAGGCCCTGGCGCACCTGTTCTCTCCCTCTCTCTTCATCTTGCTCGTGTGTGTAGTGTATGGTGTGGTGTGGTGTGGTGTGGTGTCCCAAATGTTCACCTGTAGTGGGGGCAGGGGAAGGGGCAATCTTTTTCTACCCAGTCTTGTTTTTTGGTGGTGGTGTTGTTTTTTGAGGCAGGGTCTCACTCTAGCCCTGACCTGGAACTCACTTTGTGGCCCTAGGCTGTAGGCTGGCTTCGAACTCACTTTGATCCTCCTACTTCAGCACCCTGAGTGCTGGGATTAAAAGCACCTGTCTTGCTTTGAGCTGGAGTCTCAATACTAATTCCAGAGTTTTCAGGGCTCTGAGATTCTCGGGGTCCTTGCTCCCCTATGAGGATTGGGGTAAATATGTCCATTTTCGTTGTTTGGTACACAGGGCTCCTGATAAAGCAGGTGAATATAAGGGGACTTGAGGCAGGTTTTTCAAGTGAGTCTGCACAAAAGGGATGGAGGGAAATGAAGGTTTGATATATTAAAACAAATGTTGAAGTCATCAAAAGAAGGATAATTAATACACTGTTGCTCTTTGTTGCATTTGTTGCACGCTTTAGCATTGCGTGTCTTACACAACATCTGTGCATGGAATCGCATCATCATCGACTTCGTGTGCCCTCAGTGTCCCTGGCATTGTATGACCTAGTGGCCCTGGAAGAAGGAGGCCCAGCGGGCATTTGAGGCTGATGGTCTCCAGAGATTTCAACCTGCTCTTTCACTTACAGGTGAACTGGCATGGTTGTCAGACTTCTTGGAAAAAAGAAGCAAATATCTAATGATCAAGCGACCCCTTTACCCCACGATGGCCGTTGGGTATAGTACCTTCCAGGCAAAGAAGTGTAGGCTTTGTGCACAAGTGTCAGGCCAGCTCCCTGCCTGAAGTGTTCATGCCAGCAGGGAGAGGAGGAGGGAGGAGAAAGCCTTTGGCTCACGAAGCTAATTGCAAGTGGAAGGAAGAGAAAAATACTGTGATTAGCATGTTTCTCTCCTTCCGGTGACAGCAGACAACCTGCTGCTTGTGCTGAGGGATTCTGGGAAGGACAGCCAGGAGCATCTGTTCCAAGAAGGCTGTTTAAAAATGCAGGGAAGTGCATCTCCGAAGGGGAACTCGACATAGTGCAGCCCCTGGCTCTCAAGGTGAGGCTGCAGGTGAATGCCTCGGGTTTTCCTGAATTCTAATCTCAAGAGTGGCCCCGTGGAGGACCAGCTCCTCTTCCCTTCAGGGCTGAGGCTCTTGGCGGTGGTCCCTGCTGGGACACCTTCTCTCAGGACAGATAGATGCACTAGACATTCTCATGTTTGCTGACCTGTGCTGTTTGATTTTAGCAAAACTTCCTGGCCAGAGACTGAGTGGCAGTCACCACCTTTATTACTCCTTCCAGTGGGCAAAGGTCATGTGAACCAAAGTTCCAGAAAACAGGGCCACACCATGTTACAGATTCTTCAAGGGGAGCTTCATGGTGTGGAGAGGTGGAACGCGGCAGAGCCCCTCCTCTTGACTGTGGGCTGAGAATACATCATCAGGGATCTGAAATCCACAGCAGGGATTTTCTCACTTTCTTTTGTTTTAAAACTCACAATTTAGGGCTGGAGAGATGGCTCAGCGGTTAAGGCACTTGCCTCCAGTGCCTAAGGCCCCGGGTTCAATTCCCCAGGACCCACATAACCCAGACCCACAAGGCGGTGGCCCTGGTATGCTCTCTCTGCTTGAAAATGAATAAATAATATATATATATATATATATATATATATATATATATATACATATATATATATATATAAGAAATATCTTTTTTAAAAAAGCTCACAATTTAAAACTGTTACCATGTCTCACTATGGCATTTGATGTAACCTGAATCCGTGTCCCCAGGGCATGGTCATTCATATTTGGCTCCAGAATAAGGGCTCTCTTATCTGAGCCCTTGAAGTGAGAGCTATGTTTTTTTTTTTCTGTACTTTCAGTAACTATAAAAGACCCCCTTTACCTGTGGGGGCTCTGGTGTACAACCCCCCACAGAAGATACCTAAAATCTCAAGGAGTAGCTGACTGTATGTATGTTTTCCTATACGTGAGTATGTATGATGAAGATTCGTTTATAAGTAAGAGATTAACAACAATTGCTACTAATAAGATAGGATCATTACAACAATAGCCTGCAACCAAATTGCCAGAATCACCAGCCTTGTGCTTTGGGACCATTATTAAATCAAGATGAGGGCTTCCTGAGCACACACACTGCCATGCCTGCTGAGCTGGTGGTGACAAAGGCTATCACGTGACTAAAGGGTGGGCTGTGCATGCAGTGCTGGGGGAAGGGAGACCCACATCTCATGCTGCTCAGATGGGTTTGCCTTTGAAAACTTATGAACTGCCTGTTTCTGGAATTTTCCACCTACTACTTTCACATTATAGCTGATCTCAGTTAACTGAAACTTTAAAAAGTGAAGCCATAGAAATAGGCAGACGACTCTACTTTGAATGAAAAATAAGGGAAGCTAGTGTCTCCCGAGGACAAGGTCACTTAAGCACATTCTTAAGTTTGAAAAACCTCCATGTAACCACCACAGTCATATCATGGAGGATCCAAATGGAACCCCGCAGAGAATGACCGGATGAACGAGGGACCCACAGCCACAGCCATTCAATCAACACAGGATAAGCCAGTGAGACAGAAACCAATGATTTCGACACAAAGACCTCTAAGCTCACAACCTTAAAGCAGCCTTAATACTCATCCACCACGACTCAGGGAACTGAGAGGAAGAGGGGGCGGAAAGATTGTGAGAGCCGTGGTGGGGGAGACTATCCAGAGGCATGGCTAGGAGAACCTGGCTGAATACTAGGCTATCCATGGTCCCCTGTCACTAGGACTGATCCAGACGACCCATGGAGGAGGTTATCCAGTGGAGGGGGGAGGGGAGGGCAGTGGGGAATTGGGGATAACAACTCATTGTTTGCCCACTAAATGTTGTAACTCATTATGGACAATAAATTTTTAAAAAAAGCATAAAAAAAGAAAAACCTCCACGTATCTCTGAGAATCGGGAACCTCATTCCAGAGATGACAGCAACACTGTTGGGCCAGGCAAGGAGTTCTGGAATTGGGAAAGGAGGTAGATTCTCAAAGAGGAGGCTTACAATCCTCAGACTACTTGCTACTACTCAGGGAAGAGTGAACCCTAGAGCAGCTTGAGGCTGGTAGCTGTTGAAGATGAACCAATGAGAGAAGCCACAGAGCACAGAACATTGGCCACAAAGCCTAAAGGTCCACCAATGTCAGTAAACAGAGTTAATTATTTCTTTTGGGCCCAAAGCTAAACTCATAGTGATAAATGCAATTAGTTGTCTCCTGTCTCAAATGCCTATCCGTGGTTTTGGTTCACACAAGGGAGCCTTTAACTGTCCACAAAGTTCCAACAACAACTGGATGACAGCTAGTCATCTCTTCCTCAGTTGACCCAAGGAGGTTGTATTAGTGTTCTCTAGTGGGAAAAACCCAATAGAATGAATGTACAGGCTGGCATGCACCTAATAACAGCTGCCGTTGTTTGTTCCAAATATTTATCTATCATCTACCTATCTATCATCTATCTATCTGTGGGTCCACGGATTACTTGGGAGGTCATTGTGTACTGATGCCCCACAGGCATAGCTACCCGGGAGACAGTTGCAGTGAACACCTGTATGGTAATACCTGTTTTTATTCCGCTATACATCTTTAGGCAAGCCTAATGGATAAACCTGTTTAAATATCCTTTAACCTATGGACAGATTAACATAGCTAGGACTAGAGAGTTGGGAGTAACTGAGCCAAAAACTGTAACTGGAGTGATCAGGTCCAGCTGACAACAGTGGTCACTTTAGATGGTTTTACTGAAGGACCTATGAAGGACCAGACAGACTCCATCTTGGAGTAAGAAACTATTTTGTAACAAAGTTTTGTATGATCTGACTGTTTCTTTTTTTTCTTTTTCTTTTTGGTTTTTCAAGGTAGGGTCTCGCTCTAGCCCAGGCTGACCTGGAATTCACTATGTAGTCTCAGGGTGGCCTTGAACTCATGGTGATCCTCCTACCTCTGCCTCCCGAGTGCTGGGATCAAAGGCGTGCACCACCACGCCCGGCCTGACCGGTTCTTGAATTTGCCCAGAATCTCTCTGACTGTCCTTGACCATGATAAGGTCCATGACCCAGGCCATCCAGAAAAGAAAATGACAATGTGGTAGAAAAAGGATTAATTATGAAAAGTTGTGAGAGGGAAGAAAACTGAAATCAGTAAGGCTGCTGAAAGAGTTAACTTCATTTAGGTTAAACTTTTCCCTGCTCAACAGCCAAAGAATCTCAGAAAACCTAGCTGAAAGAAGTCCTTGAAGATAAGACAGAGAAGATAATTTAGAGTAGGGAAGAGTGTCCTGAGAAACGGACACAGTAACACAGCTGCAAGATAATGGATAAGGATGTCTTAAAAGTTGCTTGTACTTTGAAGACGTTATCTAGTCATTTTGTCTCGCATAGAATTTACAGTGAACCGCAATATTTTACCTCTGTAAGTCCTGCTTAATTGTACTTTTGTTTGATAAATTTCCTTATCGGAAATGCTCCAAGGTTTTGGAGATGAAAACCCCACTTTTTCCTTTGTTTGCTATTAATCTCCTGAGTCCTGTATTTTTGTGAGACAGCCACTGGCCAGCTCCTGTGCATACAAATATAGCTTGTTTTAATTTGGCCTAAATTTGAGTCTTTGGTCTTGGCATTTGTGGGTTTAACACCTCTAACCATTAGGAGAGAGAATAATTTAGTACTTAAAACTGACTTGTTGTGGTCACTTTTTAAAAGTGTTGTGACCAGTCTTTTTTTTTTTATTGTCCATAATGAGTTACATTATTTAGTGGGCAAACAGTGAGTTGTTATCCCCAATTCCCCGATGCCCCTCCCCCATCCTGTGATCAGTCTTTTTGACAGAAACAAAAAATTTTAAAAGAGACTAAGCAATTACCTTTGGAAATTATTATATATAATATAGAAATTTATAGTTGGAGCTTTTATTAAAAATTTAGGAGATCCTTTTCCCCCCCAAGAATGTCAAATGAGCATAACCATTGATAAGTCCCTTTAACCATTGAATAGTCTGATCTTTAATCTAGAGACTTAGAACATTTTCCAGGGTATTCTCTACCCCCTTGATTAGATTTTATTAGCAAAGCAGAAAACATATTGTATTTACAGTAGTCAGTGTCTCTAACCATTGAGCAATAGATGAGAAAAATCTTATGTCTTTTCCTTTTGACTCATTTTACCCAAATGATCATGGACTTTAGTACTAAAAAGAAGATATAGATATCCTTGTGTTATGATTTCCCTTACATTTGTCATTAACCAGAGGGCCAGTCTGGTTTATAAGGAAACATTGGGAAATATGGTTGTTTCTATGGGCATCTATCTATGAATGAGAGAGAGAGAGAGAGAGAGAGAGAGAGAGAGAGAGAGAGAGAGAGAGAGAGAGAGAGAATGGGCATGCCAGGGCCTCCTGACACTACAAATAAATGCCAGATGCATGTGCCAATTTGTGCATCTGGCTTTCTGTGGGTACTGGAGAATTGAACCCAGACTTCAGGCTTTGCAAGCGAGAGCCTTTCACCACTGAGCCATCTCTCCAGCCCTGATAGCTTCCATTTTTATTGCTATTATTATCAGTAGTAGATTATCATTTCTAAGATGAAGCATATTTTGTCCAGGTATTCTGTGAGCGGATGGGAGCGCTCTGGCTCTCTCCTAAAGAGAAGAAAGCACCACACAGGCACAGTGGGTGCAAAGTGTCTTCGCAGAGGCACCCTGCTACACCTCTGGCTCCTCGGCAGTCACGTTTCAGTGACTCAGCAGTTGCATTCCATAGACTCTACACATCCAGCGGTATCCACACATGCGTCTTCCCTCTTCTGGCACTCTGACCATGATGGCCAGTTTGGGATGGATGCTCCTATTTGCTTTTGGCTTGCTTTTAGATCAAGGCTATGCAGTCTTAGGCTGGGGGATTATTTGCAACAGTAAATGCAGGACTGAGGTCTGAGGACACAGCACCCACAGCAGGGCTTGAGTTCCATCTCATGGGCAAAAGTCAAGGGGCAAGGGGCCTGCCAAGATGACTTTGGCTTTAGGACCCGCCCTGTGAGATACACGTGAGAAGTCCTCATCTTTTAAAAGTGCCAATGCTGATGTTGTTAATGCTAGTGACAGTTTATGACTGCATGTATTTCTCCTGCAAAGCCACAGCAGAACACATTGTTATTGGCTGGTGCTGAGAATGGCAACAGTGCCTTCATCGGTAACGTGTTTATTACATAAGCGAAGAATGAGATGAAAGAGGTCACGTGGGGGTGGGAAGGAGTCGAAAGCCCAGGGTTCCAGCTGTTTGAGTTTCTATCTTTCCATCGCTGTCCTTTCAACCACATTGGCCGGCAGGTGGTTCTGGGCAAAGGACCACATAATAAAGTTCTCTAAGAATAACAGTAATGGGAAATGTCCTCACGCCCCGTTTCCTTGTATCCCATCGTGTTTTCTTTGGCTTCAGGCTGCCAAGGAGCTCAGAAGCAAATGTCAAGTTCAACCACAACCATGTCAGGTCAGGCTTTTGGAATTCAAGCTTCCCTCGTGCCTTTCTATTCCATGTGACTTTCTGTTCCACTTCATGTCTTAGCACCTCAATCACTCAGGAAGTACGAGAGAAGGCATGTCAAGAAAAACATCAGTCCTTTAGCTGTTTCTGTTTTACTTGGTTTTGTTCAAGATGCTTCTGTCTGCTTTGTAGGGAAGAATCTATTCAGATAAAACATAAATGTCTACTTAAATTTCTATTTTACGTGAATCATTTTAGCTTAGGTCCCAACTACTGCATGCAAGTTTTCATATTAAAAATTATTTATTGTTCAGAAGAAGGGGTTCAGTGGTAGGGTAGAGGAGAGAGAAGACAAAAAGGCTTATGGGAGGGGTTATGACTATGGTATATAATGTGTGTGTATGCAGGTTGTCAATAACAGCTTAAAAACAAATAAAAAGTCAAATTCATTGTTTATCAGAAATCCAAATTTCGCTGGGTGTCCTGTGTTTTATTTTCCAAATCTGCCAACTCTACTCAGATCTCGGGTAGATAGATACCTGTACATAGAACTTGGCTAAGGATAAAGGTGCAAAGCTAAAATCTAACCGTTGTTAAAAGTCTAAAGATGAGCTGAGCACATTTAGAGTCCAACTTTGAACATCTGGCCATTGTCCATACCCCAGGCAGCATGGCTTCCAGAGGCTGGATCTGATTTCAGCTTGAGGCCTGGGAGACACGTGCCTCTGTCTAGTTTCCAGGGACCTTTGAGCTGCACGTGACTGGGTTTGCTCTAGGATCAGCCCACATTTTGACTCATTTCCCCAATCTTTGATCTAACTTTTTAAAATTTATTTCTATTTTTTAATAAAATTATTAAATTAATTTATTTGTAAGGAAGGAGAGAGAAGAGAAGAGAAGAGAAGAGAAGAGAAGAGAAGAGAAGAGAAGAGAAGAGAAGAGAAGAGAAGAGAAGAGAAGAGAAGAGAAGAGAAGAGAAGAGAAGAGAAGAGAAGAGAAGAGAAGAGAAGAGAAGAGAAGAGAAGAGAAGAGAAGAGAAGAGAAGAGAAGAGAAGAGAAGAGAAGAGAAGAGAAGGGCAGAGACCTGGGCATCCCAGGGCTGCAAATGCATGTGTACTAGCTGTACGTGGGTACAGGGGAATTGAATCATGGTTGTTAGGCTTTGCAGACAAGTGCCTTAACCACTAATCCATGTCTCCAGCACTAAAATTTGTTAAATTGTAAATTTAAATCTCATTTTCCCAGATGGTATGTGAACCTGTATACTCACATTTTATTGGTTTCTGTCAATCGTACCTCCTCATTCCTGCCTCCAGGAACACCCTTCTCTGTCCCAATCACAAATTCCTGCTCATTATTCCTGGATCATGGGTGCTACCAGCATCCTCTCATGGCCTTCCTCTAGGCCCCTCATGGTGGCCTGTAATCTCATCCAACTGAGAGGCCTGGCCACTGTAACATGGGCAGAGGGCAATTAGGGCTTTCTCCTAATGAATACAATCAGTGGATAATACAGAATGATCTAGAAGCTTTCCCAACACTTCGCTAAACAAGTTTAAATCATTGAGAAATGTGGGGAGGAGTAGACCCCAAAGCTTAGTCTGTTTCTTCAAGGCATGAAGGAGGCTGTGGTTGTGACCCTAATCTGCTCATGTTTGTTCCAACAGCGCTGGTGAGGGACATGAGGCTGGCTGGCTGATGTTCATATCTCTTATCCTTCATGCTGCTCTTTGGGGGACAGAAAGTCATATCCAGATTTCCTGGCAGTCACCACCCAGGCCTTCTCAGTGGGGAGGGCCCTGTGTCCAGGGGCAAAAGGCCTCGCAGAGTTGATAGTGACATAAAAACATCAGTGACTCAAATGAAATTCTCACAGGGTCGTTTACAATGTGTGTCTTTTTCTTCCCATCCTCTTCTGTCAGCCCTCTGCCCAGGTGAAAGATGACAGGTCTGCCGAGCTGCTGCATCCCTTCTCCACCCAGGCACACTGGCCTGACATGTCTTTGTCCCATTACGTTCTGAAATAAGGGCATTGAAACAAACAGCCACAGGTATATTTATGCTAAGAAAGGTGTCTCTGATTTTCTGTGTTTATTACTCAAGTAAATCTGAGACTTGCAGGCTGGAGAGATGGCTCAGCAGTTAAAGACACTTGCTTGCAAAGACTCATGGCCTGGGTTCAGTTTCCCAATACCCACGCAAAGCCAGATGCACAAAGTGGCACAGCGTCTAGAGTTTGTTTGCAGTGGCGGAAGGTCCTGGTGTGCCCCTTCATTCTCTCTCTCTCTCTCCTTCAAATAATCAATAAAATATTTTTAAAAATCCAAGACTTCAGTAATAACACAAATATGTCCCAACTACCTGGCTGGAAGTCTCTTGAGGGCAGGTTACCCCCAGCAAAGTAGATCCTGAAAACAGACGTCCCTGCAGATGGTTTATTTAGAAATGTTCCCAAGAAGTACAGCGAGGGAGCGAGAAGAGATGGTAGAAGAAACAAGATGTCCCTGTTGTGGGTTCTAGAACCTGGGCTCAGTCCTGCTTGGTGAGCCTATAGGAGTCTGGGAAGAGTGTAGCTCACATTTTCCCACCGAAGGGTCAGGGCACTAAAACATTTACCTACTAACTCTCTCCTGTGGGCCGAGGGAAAAGGTTGGAGCTCAGGCAGGTTAAGAAACTCTCCGACACTGGAAAACCTCACATACCAACTTAGGAAAGTAAATGCTTTGATTAGCGGTTATTATGGGAAGACGGGTGGGGGCATACATTCAATGAATATGGGGTATTTTTTAGGGGGTGATACAAATCTCTTAGAAATAGAGGTGGTGGTTGCACCACATTATGAAAATATTAAATGCCACTAATTGTAACTTTAAAATAGTTTTATGTTGTATGGATTTTCCTTCAATGAAAATACAGATGTCAATTCTCAAAGAAAGAAAGAAAGAATAAAGAAAGAAAGGAAGGAAGACAGACAGACAGACAGACAGACAGAAAGAAAGAAAGAAAGAGAAAGAAAGAGAAAGAAAGAAAGAGAAAGTGAGAAAGTAAATGCTTTATTGTAGCTCAGAGTTTTGGAGGTTTCAGTCATAATCACTGCTTTGGGCCTGTGGTTAGACAGCACGTCATGGTAAGAGTGGGTGGCAGAGCTTATGTCATGGCAAGGAAGCCGAAAAGCAAACACAAACAAAACAAAACAATAAACAAGGCAGGGGTAAGAGTACCACAATCCTCTTCAAGGACATCCCAATGACCATCACTAGGCTCTGTCTCTAGAAGGTTCCACCACCTGATTAGTAGGTCCTAACTCATTCAAGGTCTAAGCTACAGCCCTGGGCCAGGCAGGCCATTGGCAAAGAGTCTGCCCAGGCAGGGAAAGGCTGGGAACCTTTGGTCTATGCTGATCTTCAGGTAGGCTCTAACTCTAGCCCAGGCAGACCTGGAGTTCGCTATGTAGTCTCAGGGTGGCCTCAAATTCACAGTGATCCTCCTACCTCTGCCTCCTAAGTGCTGGGATTAAAGGTGTGTGCCACCATGCCCGGTGATATTATTAATATGGTACCTCTACTTCTCCAGATTAAGCACCCATTCTCCATAACCACATGCTACAGCTTCCATGGTTGTCTATGATCTGACCCATACAAATGCAATGGGTCCTCAACTCTGTCCCTTATAACTTGACTGTGTGATGTCAAATTGCTTTGGCCTTTAACCCCTTTCAAGCATCAGTTAACACAGCAAATTGGAAACACACTCAAATACTTACCACATGGTGGGAAACTAAACCTGTACCCTATGGTTCCTGCTGTGTCTGCAGAGACTCGAATGGCACAGCAAAACCTACAGGAGAAACTGAGAGATGATGGTTTAACTGTGAGGTTGTGGGTGAGGGGCAGGTAAGGGTCAGAGGAGAAAGAATGAGAGGAGAAAGTTTAAGATTGGAGAGTCCTGGCAAGAGGTGTGGTTTCATAATTGGTATTCAGCAAGTTTCTGACACCCACATCCACTGTCACTACCGTTCCACTTTCACAACTCCCTTTGACCTCTTAGTGACCTTGATCTTTGGCCATCTTGTGCTCTTGCCTCCAGGAACCCTTGGGGTGCCATCTTTGTTTCTCTGTACTCCTTGTCAAGTTCTCTCATGGGCCTGCCTGCAATCATGCCATCTGTCTCTATCCACTCTCTGTGATGTTTCTGGGTGTCCTTGCTGACATCATCCCCTCCATTACCAGCCAAGCCTCTCCAAGCATATTTCTACAAGTCTGTCAGTCCGTGGCTTAGCTGGGGAGTTGCAGTGTGCATCAACTCCCTGTGCGTCCACGGAGCTGGGTGAACAGAATCTTGAAATAGTGGTGAACCGACAAGAGGAAGAACTCTCGGGATGCAGTCACAGTGGACAGATCATTTATTGTATGTTGAAAGGTCATTTATATAGAGGAGAAGCCAGAGGGAAAATCAGAGGCAGGGGCATCAGCAAAGGGATTGGTAGGGGCAGGGTGGTCTGTGGACGTCTCATGAATGGATTGGCAGGGGTCAGTAACCTGTGGATGCCTAGATAAATTGAGGGGGCTTTTTACGTGATTCTAGACCTTAATTGGATGGTGGTGGCTGCAGAGGATCTGTAACCTTTAGACTTTTATTGTCCAGGTTTATTACAGCTGGGGTGAGCTTAGGCCTTGAATTGTCTGTCTATCTCAGGGCTTGCTGTGGCCTCCCAGGAGGGCTGGAGTTTTAGGATTAAGAAGGAGGCTTCGTGAAACGCCTACCAGTCTCAGATAAACTCAGAGATTATTGGGGTTTCAGGCCGGCCTCAACTTCCTTTAACCCTATATCCTCTGTGCCTCTTAGCAGGGTCCCACAAAGTCTAATTTCTACTGTAATTTCTTTCCATTTTTGAAGATCATTGCATGGACTTCTAACTCGAACTAGGCATTTTCATCTAGATTTCGTGAGTGTGTGTGTGTGCACGCACACAGGTGTACATCTTTCACAGTGCATGCATGGAGGTCAGAAAGCAACTTGGAATGTCAGTGGTTGCCTTCCACCTTATTTAGAGCAGGGTCTCCATTGCTGGTTGCTATACTTGCCAGGCCAGCTAGCTCACAAGCTTCCAATACTTCTGTCTCTGCCTCCCAGCTGGCCTATACATGCTGCCACACCCAGATTTTATGTGGGTGCTGGAGATCCAAGCTCTGAGCTCCGTGCTTGTGCAAGTACTTGACCTATTGACCCATCCTCCCAGCTCCTCATCTAGATTTCTTGCTGCCCCCAAACTCAAAATGTCCACCATGGAACTTTATTTCCATCCTCCTCCAACCTCATCATCATGCCCTGCTTCTGCTTTTTTTATTTCTAAGGAGAGAGAGAGAGAGAGAGAGAGAGAGAGAGAGAGAGAGAGAGAGAGAATGGGTATGCCAGAGCTTCCACTTTGTGCATCTGGCTTTACTTGGGTCCTGGGAATTTGAACTCTGGTTGTTGAGGTTTGCAGACAAGTGCCTTAACCACTGAGGAATCTCTCCAGCCCCCCCTTTTTTTCTGCTTCTGCTTTTGATAATGACACAAATGTCTGGGTCATCTCCTTGCTGTCATCCTGTGGGATCCCATTGGCTCTGCTGATTACCTGTCTCTTGCATCTGTCTTGTCTTTTCCATATCCCCTGTCAAAGCCATTATTTAGACATTTTTTCTACCTGGATCCTCCAAGAAATTCCAAAAGGTCTCCCTGCTACCACTGTCTCTCCATCTCTTCCCCATTTTAGCCTCATTTTGAATTCCATGATCAGAGTCCTCTTCCTAACTAGCCAGTGGTTTCACCTTCTCTTATTTTAAACACTTATTTATTTGCAAGGAGAGAGAGAGAGAGAGAGAGAGAGAGAGAGAGAGAGAGAGAGAGAGAATATGAATGGGTATGGAGTATGCCAGGACCCATGAACTCCAGACATATGCACCACTTTGTGCATCTTGCTTTACATGGGTACTGGGGAATTAAACATGAGTTGGCAGATTTGTAAGCAACTACCATCCTGGCTTCACCTTTTTTGACATTATGTTGGCAACTTTTCATTAATCCACCCCTCACCTCTCCAGCTTTTCACTAATACCTAAGAATTAATATTTTCATCTCTGGAAATCAACCAATGAAAATTGTTGCTTGAACACCCTCTATAATGTTCTGAGCTGTGTTAGGTCTTGTGGGAGTCATAAAAGAAGTTTTTTTTTTATATGACCATCTACTTCTAAGGGCTTTCAAAGCTAACATGTAAAAGGAATTATTACATAATCAAGTGCTTAATTGTATGGTGTAGACTATAAAACAATTTGGAATATATATCCACGTTGGTTTCCCAAGGCTCATTAAAGTCTACAAATACATATACACATAAATTGTGTATGAGCCCCTGATAAAAAGTTTATGATATAAATTTGCCCTGGTAACATAGTTATTTACACTAAGAAGGGGAGGGAGGTATGTCATCAGTTTGTTTTATAAAACAATTTATTTTATTGCATATTACTCTTATTCTTTTTCCAGTTGGAATGAAAATGGTTTCTGTAATTGAGACAAACAAAATGGGTCATTGCTCACACTCCTTGGAGCCATAAATCAGACAGAGTCAATGTCAAGTCAAGTAGGCAAAACCAGGAGCGAACATTCATAACTCTTTAGCACAACACTTAAATCGATGTACTTCCCAGCTTCCAGAAGAAGTCATCTAGCTCAGAGCAGATAACCTTGCAAACCAATTGGAAACCAATTTAAAGGAAACATGGTTCCTTGCTTTGTGCAAATTGCTCTTAGGTGAAGGGTGATGTAATCTCTCCCAATTCTCACCTATCCACCTGTATGGGTTTGATAGAAAGCACTCCTGGATTAAGTCATGCTGGAGGGAGGGTTCCTGGAGTGGTCAGAGCTCTCTGTTCTGGCTTTGCTGCCAACTATCTGGATATGCCTGGTAAGCCTTTTTGCTTCTAGGTTTCAGGCTCTTTATTCCTTATGAAGTCTTACTGGTAAGAAAAGCCTTCTGTGTGATAACATTTCAGGAAGTTTGGAGCCCTAAAACACCCAGGGCATTTGAAAGTCCCACCATGAACCTTTAAAGGCTCTGTGACCATCTGAATCTATGGGCACACTCCCATGGTGACATGCTTTCTGGGTCCAGTTCATTGTTGTGCTGAGTAAAGCCACCTGTTCACGTGTCCCAGGGCTGAAATTAGCTTTCTAGGGTCCATTGTTTGAACATAATGTCTCAAAGATTTGCAAAACTTTCTCACACATCAATTCATTGAATCTCTATGTGATAGCTTGCATGTGTGATGGTTAGATTTTGTTGTCAACTTGATCTTTTTAATTATCTTGGGTAGGTCTCTCAGGATGTTTATAGGAAGGCAGCCTCTCAGTAGGGGGCAGGATGTAAAAAAGTTCAAAGAAGCTAGAAGTAAATATCCTTTCCTGTATGGACAGTGCAGGAAGGAAATTCCAGAGACTCAGGAAGCCATTAAGTCTGGGATAGAATTGCAAGACCCCACCCTAGGGCTATATAAAGGTGAAATAATTCTCTCCTTGCCCTCCTGCCTGTTTGCTGTTTCATGTGTATGGTGTTGGTGATGGGTTTCTCTCTCTGCATGGACCTGTGAAAGGGGAGCAGCCTCTTTTGCATTCTGGAACATCCCCTGTATCTATAGCTATAAATAAATCCTTTCCTCCCATAAATTGTGCCTGGTTTGAAGATTCATCCCAGCGGCGTGCGGCTGACTGCGACAGCATGTATGGCCACGTAGACTCAGGCATTTTGATTAAACTTGCTGCTTGAACCTCTAGCAGGCAGAGCCCTGCTACAGTGTGTGTGTGTAGGGTGGGTTGAATTCAGCCCTAAGGTACGTGGAGAGCAGGTGGAGCTCTGGCTGTTCATGCTTGCCGGTGATTTGTTGGCTGTTTGGTGGTGTCTCTCTGCTTGGATCTATGGAAGTGAGCCAGTTTCTTCACCATTGATGATGTCCCCTGGAATTTGTAAGCCTGAAATAAACCCCTTTCCTCCTGCCTATAACCTGCTTTTGATCGGTGTTTGTCCAGCAAAAGGAAGCTGACTGCAACACCTTGCAACCTCTTTCAAGTAGATAAAGCGAGAATTCCTCTTATGTCAGGAACTAGGGACAAAGTTTTAGAATCCAGGAGTCTTGTCATTTCCTGTGTCTCCTCTCAGTTCCTCTGCTTCTCTTGTTCTCCCCTGCCATGTTTAAAATCCCTCCGGATTCTCTGGGCCTTTCGGATTCAAGTCTACAAGCTTGGCTTGGTCTCTCTTCCCACTTCTAGGAGTAAATTTTCATTACAGCCCTTTTAAATCCTGCTTTCCCGTAATTCTTTCTTTACCTACGAGAAACAGGCAAGCTTCAGTCTTCCCACAGCATATGGTAACTGCTGTTAGGTTAAAATCTGAAATGTCTCCCATAGGCTCATGCTTCCAGTGGTTGGCTCTCTGCTCCTGGCACTATTTTGAAGGCTTGGCAACTTTAGGAGGTGGGGCCTGGCTGGTGGAAGTGGTCACTGGGGACAGGCCGTTGAAGGTTACACCAGTCTCTGTGCTCTCCCTCTCTGTACCACGTCAGCACTTCAGCCCAAATGGAGCCGCTCCTGACGCCATGTCTCCCTAGCATAGTGGACTGAAATCTCCCTGAAACTGTGAGACAAAATAAGCCTGTCCTCTCTTAGGTTGTCTCTGTCATTTTGCTACAGGAAACAGAAAGTTGACTGATTTTTTTTTTTTTTTTTTGGTTTTTCGAGGTAGGGTCTCACTCTAGTCCAGGCTAACCTGGAATTCACTATGTAGTCTCAGGGTAGCCTTGAACTCACGGCAATCCTCCTACCTCTGCCTCCCGAGTGCTGGGATTAAAGGCGTGCACCACCACGCCCGGCAGAAAGTTGACTGATTTAACCTGTCTGCATTATACCATGTATTCTCCTTCTACTATGAGTATCACTTACGTAGTCAACAAATGTTTCCCAATTACCTACTTTTAGGAAGGACTTTTTTTTTTAGATACTTAGGAATGAGGGTAGAAGGCAAACGCGTACATTGTCACAATAGACAGAGATAGATACTAAGTGTGTTTCATATTTTAAAAATATTTATTTATGTATTTATTTGAGAGAGAGTTGTGAGAAAGAGAGAAAGAGGCGGGCAGAGAGAAAATGGGTGTGCCAGGGCCTCCAGCCACTGCAAACGAATTCCAGACACATGCACCACCTTGTGCATCTGGCTTTATGTGGATACTGGGGAACCAAACTCAGATCCTTCTGCTTTACAGGCAAGCACCTTAACTGTTGAGCCATCTCTCCAGCCCAGTGTGTTTCATATTTGTCCTTTAATCCTCTGTTTTTGTGTTTTGTCTTAGGGCACAAATTATACAAGGGTATGAGTCCCTGTCTTTTGCAGTTACCTCTAGTTGGTGAATAGAAAGATATTTCAAAATGATGATATTGTTGTGTGTGTGTGTGTGTGTGTGCGCGCGCACATGTGTGTGCATGCATGTGTGACAGTGTGGTGTATGTGTGTGTGTATGTGCTGATGTGCCACCCCATGTCTTGGCTTGCCCGTGGGCTCAGATGAGGTCAGAGGAGAACACTAGGTGCCCCCCTCCATCATTCACCCATCTTGATACGCTATAAGAACCAGACATTTTTCTTGGCTAGGCAGACACAGGGAGAAGGGCCCTTGGTGTGTGGCTGTGTTCTAACTATATTCTAACCCAAGATGGAGAAGGGGTCACCTCCACTTCCTTCTTTTTCTTCCTGGCCTGGGTGAATTTTCTCATCAGCAAGCTGGCTTGTCAGGCTGGCTCCATAGGCTTCTTGAGACCTGCACAGTACTGGATACATCATGGACCAACCAGTGTCTTCACTTCATCCAAGCTGACCAATCCTGGACTCTGGATGGGCCAGCTTCCCCATTCAATAAAAGTTCAGCTCCCATTGGAACTGTGAGTCTTCCTTCTTTTGGAAATCCCCTCCTGTTCTTTCTGCTTTCTTTCCTCTTACTCTAAAATAAAGAAACTTTATTCTCTCCAACACTTGCCTGCTTTTTAATTCTAGAGAAAATGAACCCCTCACCCCAACAGTATCAATCTGTTGGTTTTTTTTTTCTCCTTTGTGAAGGAAGGAGTCTCTTACGGGTTCTGCAGCTTGCCAGCCCCATGATTCTGTAATCTCACTCACCCCAGAGTTGGGATTACAGGCTCCTGTGGCCATACCCAGCTGTTTATGTGGGCTCTGGAGATTCAAACTTGGGTGGTCTCAGGCTCCCTCGGGTGTCACGTGTGCACAGGAAGCAAACTTAACTGCTGAGCCCTCAAATGATATTTTTGCCAGCCTTAATTTTCCTTTGATATTAAAAGTCAGGACAGTTAAGCAAAAAGTCAGAACAGGTAAAGATGTGAAAACCAAACCATTTCATCTCAAGAGAGATTGCCGGCCAAGTGGTAGCAAAACAGGATCATTTAAATTATTGAATGGCAACTATTTCTTTCTCCTTATTTGTAAGACCAAAGAGCTACTGTGTTCATGGAAATTTCCACTGAGAACCAGTAGCACTGGACAATGCTTGTTTGTGTGTCTGCTACGTGAGGCCTGTGGAGAAGTTAAGACCTTCTTAATTGATGAGTCAGTAACATATTGATTCTGAAGGCTACAGACCCCATTCTCCGTCATCATTTTCACAAAACATTCCTCAGGGTAGTTAGCGTTCACTGTAAAATATTGAGCTTATTAAGAGTTTTGGGGCCTCTGATTAATGCGCACAGCCAAAGCGATGGTAAGTAAATTAGGTACTAAATAAATCTAAAATGATGGTGGGAAGTCATCAGCTAAATTAAGATGCTGACAGCTCACATAACAAGATGCAGAGCAATAGTAATTAAGAAAAATAATCACCTTTGA
Source organism: Zapus hudsonius (assembly GCA_004024765.1). NCBI lineage: Eukaryota > Metazoa > Chordata > Mammalia > Rodentia > Dipodidae > Zapus > Zapus hudsonius. The sequence goes on along the minus strand of PVHP010016900.1, from coordinate 3,652 downwards.
TGCTGACAACACAGGTCTGGCCCCAAGTGAAGTAACTCCTCAGGCATCTGTTTTCCGAAAGGAAAATCTTGCTGTTTTATTCTTCTGAGCTGGGGTGAGGGGAGAGAGCCTTCAGGTTCCAGTGTCCACCACACATTCTCATGGGCATTATGCCAGGAGAGCCATCTTGTATGAGGGAGAACAGACCCCAGATCACTCATCTCTCATGGTCCCCGGTGCTCATGCATGCCTTCCAGAATTCTCTCTGCTTTTCCTCCATTCTGTGCCTTAGATGCCTTTACAGTGGTGGTCATGTGACCAGTTCTGTCCAATCGGGTGTGAGTAGGAGTTTCTAGAACCAGGTTTTGGAGGCTCACCTGCCTTTGTCCTCTGCTCCTCCCTTTTTTCTGCTTGGAATATAAGCAGAACATCTTTCTGGAGGTGTGGCAGGCAGCCATGCTCCAAGGGATAGGACAGGAGCCAAAGGTTGTCACCTCCTGGCTGTCTTCTCTGAGGGAGATAAGATGTGCCTGAGGAAGTCATTTCCTGTGGAGTTTTTTTGTTAGTTTACACTCAAACCCAAGCCCAACTTCAGGGCTTCTCAGCTCAGAGGATAGATCCTCAGTAATGCTGTTGGGTTTGTAGAAAAATAACACTTTTGTCTTTCGTCTGTTTGTGAGCATGTGTGTATCATGGGAGCTTACATGTATGTGTGATCATGCAGGTGTGTGTGCACGTGGAGGCCAGAGGTTGATGTTGAGTGTCTCCCTCAGTCGCCTTCTGTCACCTAGCCAGCAAGCCCCAGGACTCAGGAGTCCTCCTCCTGCCACTGCCCAGCTAGCCTTGTGTGTGTGTGTGTGTGTGTGTGTGTGTGGTGTGTGCCTGTGCACACCAGGTGCATATGCCCATGCACGCACCTGTGGAGGCTAGAGCAGAACACTGGTGTCCTTCTCTCTCGCTCTTGTGCCTTATTTCTCCGAGACAGAGTCTCTCAGTGCACCAGCTGGACTGATTGACCATCACGTTCTGGCAGTTCTCAGGTCTCTGATCCTCAGCTCAACACTGGGGTTACAGGAATGGGGACCATGCCCAGATTTTTATGCCAATGCTGGAGATCCAACTGGGGTCATGATGCTATGCTTCCGAGTCACCTCCTCAGGCCTCATGGTCAGCTTTAATGTGGGAGCTGGAGAGCAAGTACTTTTCCCATTGAGACATCTCCCCCTCCTCATTTTGTATCATTGTGGGTACAAATTTCCATTTGTAATTTTCACATAATGGCCTGGAATGCTCTGGAGAGCTCAGGGTTGGGCCTGTGAATGCAGGCCGAGGTAAGCACACATCTCTTAGGCTCTTTAGTCTGTCACCCTGACAGTTCTCTTTGGTGACACTTTCTGTCAGTTCCAGGGGACTAATTTGAGAAGCAGGATTCTAGCTTTCTTGCTGACTCGGTTGGAATTTAGCATTAAAATCTCTCCTTGTGCCAAAGCATGCTTGGAAATGTACAAAACAAGGTGGGGTTTGCTGGCTGTCTCACTTGACTTGATAATACTCTCTGTCATGGTTTGATCCAGGTCTCCCACAAACAAATGAATGTGTTCTGAATGCTCGATCCTCAGCCGATGGCAGTTTGGGTTTTACAACCTCACTGGAGCTGTGTTGTTGAGGGCCGGCTTTTGGCACACCATCTTGCCGCTGTTTGCAGTGCTGTGGTGAAGGTGATGTCCACCCCTCTGCTCATGCCACCATTTTCCCTGCCATGATGGAGTCTCCCCTCAAGTCCATAAGCCAAATAAATCCATTCCTCCAAAAGCCACTTTGCTTGGGTTCTTTCTGCGCAGCAACTAGAATGCTGACTACAACAGTCTCTTATAATCACGCAAAACAAAGCAATGCCAACAGATAAATTCCCACCTGAAAAGAAGGAAGGAGAGAGAATGCATTCCCATAGGGGCCGTCTCCATGATCATTTTGTCTTTCACGGCTGTTCCAATCACATTCAAGTATTTATTTATTTTTGTTTTTGTTTTTCCAGGTAGGGTCTCACTCCAGCCGAGGCTGACCTGGAACTCACTCTGTAGTCTCAGGGTGGCCTTGAACTCATGGCAATCCTCCTACCTCTGCCTCCCAAGTGCTGGGATTAAAGGCGTGCGCCACCATGCCCGGCCCGGCAAAAATAATTTTAAAAGTAAAAATTAAAAAAATATATAGGCAGATCATAGCTCTGATAATATAATCAAGGATTCTTACAACACTTTGTGAGTTTGTAGTAAGGCCAGTGGGACTTGGATAAAAGCTGCAGATTGCTTTGAAGTATCTCTTGCACTTGGAGCTTCTCGGAGACTGCTGACAGTCTTACATGTCTTAGAAGCCAGGGTTTGATGGGATATTTCTCTGGGACACAACCTTGGATCTTCCCAAGATCTTAAAAGAGTTTTACAGTCATGTTTTCCTGTGTACTCTGAGAGAAAACTAGGAAACTACATGACAATTCCTGGAGCCCAATGTCCTTCCTTTCTTCCTCTCTCTCCTAACGGCCCCAGACAATACCTTCAATACTCTGGAAATCTCCTTGGATCCATGAGCAAGTTTCGCAGCTGGATTTTCTGCTTTCTAATGCACAACCACTTCATGGGAAAGATTCCCTTTCATTGAGTTTTCAATCCCATTTTCTAGACTTTTCTTTAAGCTTTCACCTGCAGCCGCTTGAAAGATCATCAAACTTCTCCTGCCAGGCCCTTCGGGGCCCTTGAACTTAGCTAACAGTTTCTTCTACTTCTGTCTGTTTCCCAGTTCCAATGCTGTACCAGTGTTTTAAGTTTTTAAAATAATTAATTAATTAATTATAAAGAGAGGGGAGGGAAGGAGAGAGAGTGAGAGAGAATGGCATGAACTCCAGATGCATGTGCCACCCTGTGCATCTGGCTTCACTTGGGCACTGGGGAATCGAACCCCGGTCGTTAGGCTTTACAGGCAAGTGCCTTCACCACTGAGCAATCTCTCCAGCCCTGTTTTAAGACTTTGTTGGAGCAGCACTATTATACTTTAAGTTATCAAAATCTGGATTAGCTATCTGCTCTTATAAAATTATAATAAAAACCTTAGCATTTGAAGATAAGAAGCAGATATCATCTCGTGTATTTCTCTGGGCCCCAAATTTGACCGTAGGTTAGAGGGGAGGTTCTGACTTGTGTTCTCTTACTGCGGTCAAGGTGGCAGCTGGGAGGTAGTCATTGGAAGGCTCGGATGGGATAAGGTGTCCACTTTCAAGAAGGGTCACTTTGTTATTGGCAGGAAGCCTGAGTTATAGGGCTGCTCAGTGGCCAGTGGCCAGAATGATCCAAGGGAGAGCAAGAGCAAGCTGTGACGTCTTGGAACCTAGTCTTTAAGAAAGTCTTAAACCCTCATTTTCTTAATGTACTATTACTTACACAGCCCAGCTCTAGTCAAGGCTGGAAGAGACTACCAAGGTCAAGACCACCAGGCAGTGAGAATCGCTGGGGCCATCTGTCAGGGGTGAAAGCTTTTGGGGCCTTTGGAGGCACACCCTGGCTTAATCTCAGGACGGCACCTGACAGCTTGCCAAGAGGGGCTTAGCTTAATGAGTTTCAGGAGGTGATCTCGATTGGCCGTTATGCACAGGTTCTTACCATTAGCCCTCTGATTGGCCAGG